>BLSH010338731.1:479766-498631 GCA_018402905.1 Glandirana rugosa | reverse complement strand
TTTTCATATTACTGGGTTTAATAACACTTTAACCCTTTTGCTGCTAAGTCCATATGGCATACCGACCTACAGCACCCTGCTTCCAGCTGGTCAGGTCCGTAAGTTGCACGGACTTGGCATTCCTCTTTCTGCTTTAAGCTCATAGTCACTTCAGTGACCATGAACTTATAGCAAAAATGTTCAGCAGACTCTGCTGAACAAACCAATAGCTCTGATCAGTATAGCCCAATCACCTTTTTAATGCCCCCTTTCCCTGCTACCTCACCCCCACTCCACTGATTCCCTCCCCCCCAGCACCAATCCCCTCTCCCCCCTCACAAACCCCAATGCCCTTGTGGGTACCCTGCAACTGGCAGCTTCCCTGCTCTGCCCTGCTGCCGGGTTTGGATGCTGTAGGGCAGCCACAGTGGGATCTACCTGTCCAAATAGATCTCCTCCCCCTGCTGCTCCAACCCCCCCTTCAGTGCGCCCCCTCACTGATCCCCTGGCGCCCCCTCCCAGCAGCTGCTGGCTGGCTTTCCCTCCTCTCCCTCCCGCAGGATGCGGCTGCTGCTTGGGTGGCAAATCGATGTCAGGATGGGAGTCTGGTGAACATGTCGATACCGATTGCTTCTCTGTTCATTTATCACTGAAGCATAGTAAGCTGCGTTTACGATACTTCAATTTGTAAATGAATAGGAGTTTCTATACAGAGACTTCTATTTGTTTATCTACAGTGTAGCTGAGACTGCAGAGAGAGGGGCTGTCTTCGGTCCCTTTCTCTGTCTCAAAAAAGAGACATTAGAGGGCATATGTGTGAGTGCATATCCCTGAGCTCACACTGTGTGCATTTGGGGTCATGCACCTACGCCTGCCAGATTGGAAGCAGCAACTCTGTCCTTGCAGCCACTGCCTCTCAATTGGTGTGAATGGGACTGCACAAGGATGCACAGAACACCTATGCATCCCAGTGTGGGTAAACACGGCCCTACATTGGTGTACGCTTTAGTACACCCCATGTGAACAAGGCCTTAGTAAGAATTTAGCAGGAATTATGTAAGTTATGATGTGTTTATATGTGCAAATAGCGATTTGATAAACATTTGTGCAAATAACGCGGGCCCTTAAAAATCATTAGCACCTTCTTTTTATTCTTCTGGTTATGTGCTGTCAGAAAATATATGGTTTGGAGGGTCTTTTACAAACTCTAAAAGCAGTATGGGAAAAATAAAAAACCCTTGATTTTTAGAGAAATTTAGTTATTTACATTTTTGCATACGTTCGATTTTCACCATTTTGTATAAAGGACCAATTTAGAACTTACAAATATTTGTTATTTATTAACTCAATATGTATAAAGCTTTTATGTAGGAATTTAGCAGACATTTTGTAATACTTGCTGTGTTTTTATCTGCTAATAATTATTTTAGTGTATTTATAGCAAAAATATTGTTTTGATAAACATTTGCGCAAAAAAAAAAAAAATTGCCTAAAAAATCAGTAGCACCTTCTTTTTATTCTAGTGTCCATGTGTTTTAAGAAAATGTATGGTTTGGAGGGTCTTTTACAAATCCTGAAAGCTGTAAGGGAAAAATAAAAAAGCAATGGAAAAATTGCAAAAATGGTCTGGCAACCCGAGTTTGAAGGTGGAGAACAGGGCCTGGCAGTGAAAGGGTTTTAACTAGAGTTGAGCGAACCCGAACTGTAAAGTTTGGGTCCGTACCGAACTTTTGGGTGTCCGGGACCCGGACCCGAACCCGGACTTTTCAAAAAAAGTCCAGGTTCGGGTCCGGGGTTCTGGTAATTTAATAAAAGTTTTGAAAATTGCTTTAACAAAGTCCTGGAAAGTCCTAGAGGTCTGCAAAAGGTTTGAAGATGATTGTAGAACAGTGATATGGCTTTTCCCGCTAATTTATAGTTTTCACACAGTTTGAAGATGATTTTAGAACACTGCTATGGCTTCTCCCGCTAATTTATACTTTTCACACACAGTTTGAAGATGATTGTAGAACAGTGATATGGCTTCTCCCGGCTAATTTATAGTTTTCACACACAATTTGAAGATGATTGTAGAACAGTGATATGGCTTCTCCCGCTAATTTATAGTTTTCACACACAGTTTGAAGATGATTTTAGAACACTGCTATGGCTTCTCCCGCTAATTTATACTTTTCACACACAGTTTAAAGATGATTGTAGAACAGTGATATGGCTTCTCCCGGCTAATTTAGACTTTTCACACACAGTTTGAAGATGATTTTAGAACACTGATATGGCTTCTCCCGCTAATTTAGACTTTTCTCACACAGTTTGAAGATGGTCCACATCCACCTCCATTTTTGATTTTTTTATGTGATTTTAGTTTAACCCGTCCAGATCCGCACTATAGCCAAAGTACGGCTCCAGCGGGGATCTGAAATGCCGGGTGGACGTCCTGGCCATGTGCGCACTCCTGGCGCGCACTTACAGGCGGCGGCGCGCGCCCGTCACACGCTGCGTGGCCGTGCCCACGGGTTGGGCGGACTCGATGTCCGCCCGAGACACGCGATCCCCTGTCAGACCTGCAGAACGGGAACCGCCGTTGTAAACATGGCGGTTCTCCGTTCTGTGACAGGGGACATACCAGATCTACTGATCCCTGTCACTGGGATCAGTTAGATCTGTTATGTCCCAACCAACCCCGCCCCCCCACAGTTAGAACACACCCAGGGAACATTGTTAACCCCTTCACTGCCCCTGCAGGTTAACCCCTTCATTGCCAATGACATTTATACAGTAATCAGTGGACATTTAAATTTCTGATCGCTGTATAAATGTCATTGGTCCCAAAAAAGTGTCAAAAAAGTCCGACATAACCGCCCCAATATCGCAGTCCCGATAAAAATCGCAGATCGCCGCCATTACTAGTAAAAAAAAAAAAATAATAAAAATGCCATAAATCAATTCCCATAGTTTGTAGACGCGGTAACTTTTGCGCAAACCAATCAATATACGCCGATTGCGATTTTTTTTACCAAAAATACGTAGAAGAATATATATCGGCCTAAACTGTTGAATCATTTTTATTTTTTAATTTTTTTTTGGATATTTATTATAGCAAAAAGGAAAAAATATTGGGTTTTTTTCAAAATCATCTCACTTTGTTTGTTTATAGCGGCGATCAGAATTGACGCAGAGGGGATCAAATACCACCAAAAAAAACCTCTATTTGTGGAAAAAAAAATTATATAAATTTAGTTTGGGTACAACGTCGCATGAACGCGCAATTCTCATTCAAAATGCGACAGCGCTGAAAGCCAAAAATTGGTTTGGGCAGGAGGGGGGTTTAAGTGCCCAGTAAGGAAGTGGTTAAAAATGCTTTTAAGTTATTTCCCTGTCCCCATTTCTTTGTAGGGCACTTGTCCGACCCTTGCCCCCATTTTCCTTCCTTTTGCAGACCTCTAGGACTTTCCAGGACTTTGTTACAGCCATTTTAGTGCCTAAAAGTTTGGGTCCCCATTGATTTTAAAGGGGTTCGGGTCAAAGTTCGGGTCCTGTCCAGACCCGAACCCGGACTTTGTCCCGAAGTTCGGCCGAACCAGCAGAACCCGAACTTCCAGAGGTTCGATCAACTCTAGTTTTAACCCAAAAGCAAACAGTTTTTTATATTGCAGCTTACAAATTCTAAGATGGGATAGCTGTATTAGTTTCCCCTTTTAGGCTTTCTTTCTTCGGGCTTTCATCTGGTGATCCAGCCAGCAAGTCTGTTGTTTTTCAGAAGCACAAAACTCTCCAGTAGAATGCATTAGTTTACATGGATGAGACAATCAATTTACCACTAGCAGGGAAGGGGTGATTAAAATTATCAGCTTTTATTTATTCATCTAAAACTTTTATCCCAAAAGAAAAATACTGTTGCTGTAACTTATTATAAAGTACAAGCTGGAGCTGTGCCTCAGTAATACACAAGGTGTGCTATTAACCAGATCACCAGGTGAAAATAGAGGGAACAAAGCAAAAAAAAAGAAAACAAATGCAGCCACCACATCAAATGATTGGTAAACTGCGATATATTAAATTTTTGGTTTAAGCCCCCGTTTGGTGTAACTTGACAGTTCCAAATCGCATGACAAGTAGAGGTGCCCATCTTCAGTCATCTCACAATTCGATTTGATTATGATTACTGCCCCTGGTTTTCATCAACAAATTCAAGCAGTCAGAAGAACTGAAGGATGGAAGAATTAAAGGAAGATTGGAGAAATCTGGGGATAGGGAAGGAGGAATCCATGAATAGGAAAGGAAGAAAGGAGGAGTCTGTGGATAGGGAAGGAGGAATCCATGAATAGGAAAGGAAGGATGGAGGAGTATGTGGATAGGGAAGGAGGAATCAATGAATAGGAAAGGAAGTGTAGTCCCCCTTAAGGGTGGCTGGTTGATGTGGTCCACCTGTCACTTTGCCCTCACACATTTCCTTTTATCTGGAGTCACGGAAGAGGCCGGTACTTTGTTTTTTTGTTGTTTATTAGGGGAATAAACTTGGATGGGGTAGGGGTGACTGTGGGATGCCCAATAGATCAAGAAATGGGACCGTCTATATACACCTCTGTATATAACTCCTCCTTCCTCCAGCACTGATACTTGCTGAACATTATACTCCTTCACTTCTCTCCTGCACAAAGCTTGCTTCTTATTGGTGAGGCCTGAAGGGATATTTATCAGACCTCCAGTACATCTTCCTCCACTCTAGCCAGAACATGGTGAGGCCTGCATTGCTGATGGCAGGACCTCCTGACCGCCCATTACAGGCAAGGGCCACGGGCCCTCAAAGTGTAGCTGAGTACAACTGTGTTAGCAGGGTTTGATGGACTACTGCTCCCAGTCCATCCTCTTCCAGGCCACCTCAATCCTCCTGGATGCCCTCGTCTGCTCCCCTGTCCAGTGACACCACTTCCCTGATTGGCTCCTCTGACCTCCACATACTGTCCACTGTATCCTCCCAGCCTACTCCAGTCCTCTTCTCCAGCTCCCAGGGTATGTCACTTTAAAGAGTCTTTCCTGTAGCCCCTCTGTTGCTCTCCTGCTCCCTTGTGCTGCTCCAGGATCTCTCTCTCCTCCTGACTGCACCCGAGCTCCCAGGCCTCAAAGTCACCTCCCCCCCGACTGGGGGCTCCCAGGAGAGGCCTCTGCAACCTCTGCTACATCTCCACTCTTCCACCTGACACTCTCCTCCCTACAGCTGGGCAGACCACAGTATTCAAGGAGGCCTGCCCCTTACAATCCAGGTGGAGGATTGGTCAGGGCTCCTTAACATACCTCAGAAAGTCCCACCTCCTCCTCCATTCCCTTTTCCAGAACCTTATGGAAACAAAGGGAAGGGTAACCATGGGATGTACCTTCCTGCAGTCTTCAGCTCTTCCTGTGCCACTCCTTTGCCAAATCAAAGCATTCAGTGGATAGGGAAGGAGGAATCCATGAATAGAAAAGGAAGGATGGAGGAGTCTGTGGATAGGGAAGGGGGAATCCTTGAATAGGAAAGGAAGGATGGAGGAGTCTGTGGATAGGGAAGGGGGAATCCATGAATAGGAAAGGAAGGATAGAGGAGTCTGTGCATAGGGAAGGGGGAATCCATGAGTAGGAATGGAAGGATGGAGGAGTCTGTGGATAGGTAAGGGGATATCCATGAATAGAAAAAGGAAGGATGGAGGAGTCTGTGGATAGGTAAGGGGGAATCCATGAATAGAAAAGGAAGGATGGAAGACTCTGGGGATAAGGAAGGAGGCATCCATGAGTAGGAAAGGAAGGATGGAGAAGTCTGGTGATAGCAACTAAAGGATGGAAAAGTCCAGGGATAGAACTGGAGGATGGAGGAGTCAAGGGATAAGAATTGAAAGATAGTGAAATCCATGGATAGAGAATGGAAGAGTCTGGGGATAGGGAAGGAGGAATCCATAAGAAAGAAAGAATGAAAGAATCTGAGGATAGAAATGCAAGGCTGGAAGAGTCCAGGAATATTATTTGATAGAGGAGTCTGAGGGGAGGGTAATAGGAACTGAAAGATAAGATAAGAATGGGTGGGACCTCAGATTGTTCAGGGTTGCATGGGGTGTGGGTTGGAGACTGTGAATGGAGGTGGGGTGGGTCAGGGTGGTGGCTATGAGGTGACAATTGGTTTAAATGGGGAAGTAGAAGAGGAATCGGCTGGGAGCCACGTCCGTCTGATGTGGAGTCTGGGTGGTCTGGTGTTAGTGACCTGAGCAGTTTGAGACATAAAAGGGGAAGGGTTGGGCGAGAGACAGTGGGACCTGCGGGGGAGGACTGGGTTGTGGAGGACATTAGGCAGTTTGACAGTAGGCTGGGGATATTCTGTCATATCTGCATTAAAAACAAAATAAAGTGGGTGCTGCATAATTAGTTAGCAGCTAGCACATTGAATATACAACATTTAATAGACAATAAAACTAAAAATGGTGCGTAGCGCTTTGTGGTGATAAATGTACAAAACAGTCTTATTAAGTAGTGAACATATATAGTCCTGAAATATATAAAAAATCTGTGATATGATTGAAAGAAATCTTCTGTGTGTTCACAGTAATTCCAGTGCTGAATGTGCTGTGTTCAAACCATTTAGCAGAAATCAGAAATCACTGAACACTGAACACTCAGCACTGAAATCACCATTGTGACGTTATGCGAGGCACCTTAATGGACGGGTGATACTTGTCGCCTCACATTTGATCACTTTGAGGCAACTAGCGAGAGCCCGACCCGGGTTTTGCCAGCCACCGTGGCCGAACTGGTTCTGGCCCTGGACTTTCTGGTCCACTCAAACCTCTCTCCACCTGCATTAAATGACCAGGAAGAGAGCAGAGGAGAGCTATATCCTGGATCTCAGAGAGAGAAAGCTGAGAGAGCTCTGTGTGCTAAGCTGGACTCAAGGATCAAGGTTTGCTCCATGCGTATGTTTTTTGGGTATTGGGGATAGCCTCACACTGTATAGAGAGGAACCCGGTTGTTTAGTTTAGCTCCGTACGGTAAAGGTTTTGTTTTCTGTTTTTATGTGTTTTGAGCTTGCAAACCTGTGATAATAAACCTGGCAAGCCGCCAGATTTTAAAGAAACTGACCTCCATGCTGAATCTTTTCCTCTGAAAAGTGATCCCCACAAGCTAATCTCCCACACGGTGAATACACGGAAGATTTCTTTCAATCATATCACAGATTTATATATATTTCTGGACTATATTTGTTCACTACTTAATAAGACTGTTTTGTACATTTATCAGCACAAAGCGCTGCACACCATTTTTTGTTTTATTGTCATATCTGCATGCATTGTCCTGTGTAGAGTTGCAGTGGGAGGAGGAGAAGCCGCTGAGGGGGGGAGGAAACAGAGGACTGTGCGGTTGAGAAGGATGTGAATTGCTTCATGATGACACATTGGCAGGGGAGCACTATGGCAATGAGCAGGGGTAGCAGCTGGAACAGTATTATATGGTGACAGGTTGATGGTGAGGGGGGTATTGGTTGACTTGGACAGGACAGTCTGGCACCTCCCTTACCATGTCCAGTCCTCTCAGTGTCCCCCCAGTTTCTCCCTCACCTGGCTCTGCTGCTCTCTCGGCTTTCCTCCATCTCGGGCTCGTCATCCTCCACCGTCCCACTTCTGGCTGGGTATGCTGCTGCCGCCCCAAACCCTTCTGGGACCATAGTAGTGATGGCTCCGCTCTCCTCCCCAGAGCTCCATGCTCCACAAGCCCAGCTGCGACCATGATGGCCGCCACTCTCATAAGCAGCAGCACCAGCATAGACAGGCTGAGCCACCCCAAGCTCCGGCCCTCCATGTCCCTGGCAACATGCACACGGCGTGGCTCCTCATGGCCTCATTCCGCCACCATGACGCATGGATTTACTTTCTATTGGCTGGTGAGGGGGCGGAACAATGAGGAGGGGAGAGGGAAGAGGATTGGTGGAAGGTGGCAACACATAGGTATCCAGGTTTGCATGTCTGCTAATCCACTGTTAAGAAAAATGTGACAAGGGGGAGGAGCCGCAATGACATCAGCGCACATCATGATTCAGCTGATCTCCTCATAGATGCAGAATGGAGCAAGGCTGAATCGTAATGCATTGATGCGCAGATTATTTTCAATACCCCAAATGACAAGTCACACCCCATTACCGGCAATGGAACCGTTCATATCACCGCGACTCATGTCACAGCGATTATGAAAAAGGTTCTTGTGCTACTTTTTACCGATTTCATTGTGACTTGCATAGACTTCTGTTAAATGAAGTCCCAAGCCGCAATGAAATTGGCAGGGCAAATCGCCAGATATACGGCTTTTAAGTAGCACTGGTGTGAACAGGAGCTAAATGGCAGATCACTTTTTTGCCAGTTTTGTGGCCTGTTAATGGCATTGGCAAGCAAAAATATCCCAGACACATTTCAGGGAGCAGGGAACAATTCCCCCAAACCCATTTTAGATGCATCCATTTTTATTATGCAAAGCCTATTTTGCATGTTACATATTAGTACATAGGCAGTGAGGATAAATCTATTCAGCTTCAATCAAAGTGGTTCCAAGGCCCCAGAACTGTTTTGTAGCCTGTGGGTAAAAGATTGGCAACTTCCATTTGAGGCTTGTAACTCATCTATTCTATTGGGTGACATTCCTTAAATAATTAAGTTACATAGTAAAAAGATCTCACTAAGCCATAGCCACCAATTAGAAATTGTATATTTGTTTGCTCTAAGCTAAGAAGTGAGATCTGATTGTGGGATATAGCAATGTGCACAGCATCATTGCTATTTGCACTCTTTCTTAAAGCCCCCTCCAAGCAAATATTATCTCCCCTCCAACTGATCAATGGCTTAAAGAAAATACCCTTTTTAAATGCGGTCATGTGATGCTCCAGTCCAGATTCCTCTTTCCTCTATTGTGCACATGAGTGTGTGTGGGGGGGGGGTCTTCTGACATCCATGTCACTGCCTGCATGATGTGGACGCTTCTATCAGGATCTAGAAGTGAAGTGCCCTCACCACGAGGGAACTGTAGGGGATTGGCCAGTATGGATGCATCTGCAATGCTGGATTAGCTGTCCCCCATACCCGTCGAGGGACCCAGGTAGTGGAAGTAGGAAAATATAACTTACTTCACAAGATAAGAAAAACAAGACATGTAGGATAAGTTAGAGAGCCTGGGAGGGAGTTTAATAATTGTCCAGTGATGGGCTTTAAATAAATCGGACAGGGTTCCTTCCAAGAAATTAGCAAACTGTCAACATTTCCAATTTAGCCTGAATGAACATAGCTACCAAGATCATTCCTTCTTTTTACCTTACTAATGACTCTGATTAGGAACACAATTGCAAGTACCAACATCTACATTGTCCATGTCCACCCTAGCTTTAAACATACTGAGATTATTTGACCAATCTGCGCACAAACCAAATTCCAAACATAGTTCTTCAATTGGTAATACTCCATGTCTTTACTCTAGTGCTTTGGTTTGTTTGCCTGCCACCTGTGTTTTCCTTTGTTTCAACATATAAGTGTACTTTCACAGCCTGAACTGATAATGAACAAATCAAAGAGATTTTCCCGTGTTAAAGTAACTACCTAACTGTATTCAAAAACTTTCAGGAAAGAATATACAGTATATACACTACTTCTTCATCCTAGCAAAGGATATCATGAACTTATTATCAGAGCTTAAAAACATTTCAGTGTTGCACATAACAGCCAAAAGATAATTTTATATCTGATGTCTTTTACATTATTATTTTGCTGAACCCCACCTGTGTAGTTCAGGTTATGAATCACTTATTTTATGACACCTACTGTAGCCTGGAAATGTAAAGCCTCGTACACACGGTGCGACGATCGTATGAAAAAGGTCGTACAACCGCTTGTTGTACGATCATCCAACCGTTAGTACGCACAATTAGAACAGCCGACGTGCGACGGTCTTACAACAGGAGTTGGATGAGCAGACTAGAAAACTTTGGTTGTACAACAAGCGGTCGTACGACTGTTGTACCGTGTGGACAGAGAAGTTGGTCCAACAAGTTGTACCTGCAAAACACGAATGCTCCGAAGTCAGGAACGGCCGGAAGTGTCCGTTCGTGTAAACCTACGTTCCTAATTCACAATGCTTATTCATCTATTGACAATTGAATTCAAATAGCGAAATGCAGCTCACATTAGCAGCTTTTTCAATGGGATAATAATTAAGATGCATTGCTAGTGGTACTCATGTTACGAATCTAATGAAAGTGATAGAAATAGAATTGGCATTATTGTGAATCTCTTTTATTCTGTTTAACATTTCCCCAATATCATTATCTCTGAAATGTAATTAGAAAAAAATGTAAAGTATTATTTGTCCCTTGCTAATTGTTCTAACTTTTCTTTTTAATGTAACTGCCTACTTCAAACCTGTCATTTGAATCAAAAAAGATAGGCAAGTATTGTTATTTTCATTATTCTTTATTTTCAAGAATAAAGAACATAAATAAAATGAGAAATGCATTTTTTCTGCAAATTAAATATAACAGAAAAAAGTGCTTGACATGGTCAAAATGTGTTAAATAAAAAACAAACTAAAAGAATAAAAACAAAAATACAGAAAAATAAATAAATCCGTCAATGGGGGTATTGGCCATAATCCCCAGACCATGGCTATTGGTGGGGGCCATGGGGACCAAATTGCCACTGGTTAGCATGCTGGTGTGGTGGTTGGGATGGGTGGTGAGATGGTGTAGGTGGTGGAGGTGGAGGCACATTCTCATGGAGCTCTGTGTACTCCGTAATGAGCCCCCCTCCCCCTTGAAGAGCACTTAGGTCATCAGCTCCTCAGACCTGCTTCGCTGGTAGGGAGTCATTTTTTTCAGTTTAGCAGCTGCATAGGCAGCAAAGGACTTCTGGTCTAGATCCCTCTGGAAGATGGCTGTGGCCTGACTGAAGAAGGAGGAAGCACTCTCATCCACATGATGGGTTTTTTACTTACTCTTCAGACCAACATGTAGGGGAGGGATTTGGGATTCACAAACCAGGGACGACCCAGCGGCTTCCTCCTCAGTCACTGTCTCTGTGACACTTTCCTGTGTATAAACAAGGGGCATTGTTAGAATATCTTTGTTTGTGTGGGTCATCAATTCAAACAAATTTCCATTTCCTGACTGTTGCTAATTGAATAATTAGAAATACAAAACACTAGCATTCTGGCACCAGCATTTGGATTTATCCTTAAAATGACTTTAGGCCACAACTGTGTTTAGATATTGAAACAAATGTGTTAAGGCTGAAATATTTGGCCAATAATGTTTAGTTATTATCATTGTATTTTATCTTTACAATATGTTTGACAACACTATACCTGGGTCAAGATGGCCTCCTCCACATCTTCATCCTCAGATCTAGGAGCCGTGGCCTCAGCAGAGGTAGAGGGCAGGGTGGATAGAGATGGCCTGGCCTCAGATGGGTTTCTCAGAAACTGCAGGCTCTCAAAGTACCACAGCTTAGGTACATATACAACAGATGTTGCAGCTCCTGACCTCTGGGATTCTTGGATTTTTTGATCTCCCTCCCATATGTGATCCTGATGTTGGCAATCTTGTCTCTGACTTATTTCACATTGGCATTGGGCTTTATCTGTTTGCACAGCTCTACCAGTTGCTCACAAGCTGCCCGCCTTCGGACCGGTTAAAATACTCCTTGGTCTTCATGTTCCAAAGACATGGGAATTGAAGGTATAAGTCAATAAATTGGGGTAGGAACTCATGTGAGAAAAAATTATCACTCATTATGCCTATAATACACAAGACAAAGCATAATGCAATTTCGTCCGCCATACTCCTAAGCTGGACCCAATCTAGGCCACAATCCAAGCAGTATAGCCCATTCATCCCCATCTAGGCCATAATCCAAGCAGTATAGCCCATTCATCCCCATCTAGGACATAATCCAAGCAGTATAGCCCATTCATCCCCATCTAGGCCCCAATCCAAACAGTATAGCCCATTCATAGCCATCTAGGCCACAATCCAAGCAGTATAGCCCATTCATCCCCATATAGGCCACAATCCAAGCAGTATAGCCCATTCATCCCCATCTAGGCTACAATCCAAGCAGTATAGGCCACTACCCACCTATGGCAGTTCCAGTGGAACCTTCGTTATCACAAATAATGAGCGGTTTACTAGACGTTCTTTCTCCAAATGCAAACCTATGGCCATTTCATTGAACGTGCATTCGGGCTTTATACACTGTGCATGCATGTAACTAGGCTCTCAGGTGCGTTGTGACGCTGGGGCATGAACGTCTCTCCCATCCTCTGATACCAACTCCATGGAACGATCAGGGAACAATCGGAAGGAAAGATGGTGGATTCAAGAAGCAGCAGCCAGTCCAGCGGTGCTGGATCACATTGCAAAGTGAAAGCCACGCCATAACCAAGGCTGAGATGGTGGACATGGTAGCCATTATGGAAGGGCAGGATTATGACTACAAGGAGGAGAAGTATGAAAGGCCTAACAGCCATGAAGATTACATTTTAGAGCGGGTCATAAGTCGGCTGTCTCAAAAACATGGTGTCCAGCAGTCCAAAGATCAGCTCCAAAAACGTTGGTCGTACCTGAAACACCGTGAGCACGATCAGAGGCACCAGATCCTGGAAAAAAGTAAGCAATAGTTGTATGTAATAATATGTACACAGTATCTCACAAAAGTGAGTACACCCCTCACATTTATGTAAATATTTTATTATATCTTTTCAAGGGACAACACTGAAGAAATGACACTTTGCTACAATGTAAAGTAGTGAGTGTACAGCTTGTATAACAGTGCAAATTTGCTGTCCCCTCAAAATAACTCAACACACTAAAGCAGTTTAGACATTAATGGCTGTGTGTTGAGTTATTTTGAGGGGGCAGCAAATTTACACTGTTATACAAGCAGTACACTCACTACTTTACATTGTAGCAAAGTGTCATTTCTTCAGTGCTGTCACATGAAAAGATATAATAAAATATTTACAGTGAGGGGTGTACTCACTTTTGTGAGATACTGTATACTCTGTAGCTTTGGTCATGGCAACCTTTCTCAGCACCGGTGCTCTTCTTCAGAACAAAGAACAATGTAGATGTAGCAGGTTCACCTTTTTATACCTCCCTCACAACTGCCTGAAGTAGCCAAAAAAAAGACAGAGCACCAGGTATTATGATGCACGTCTTACTCAGTTCAGTCAGTATTTCCGATTAGATGTACAGATTCAGAATGTAAAAACAATTGCACCAATTGTATATTATCAAAGAATATTTTTAAGAATATAACAAACATTTCGATCCCACGTTTGTACGACTCCACCAATTTTATTTAAACTGGCACAGGCGTATATATAGCAACTTGATCACTATCAGAAAACCATGTTATTCTGCGGCTCTCCAGTAAGGAAGAAAGTGTATATATTTTTCAAATCATAGATAAGATTTCAATGGAC
This sequence comes from Glandirana rugosa, assembly GCA_018402905.1. Lineage (NCBI taxonomy): Eukaryota > Metazoa > Chordata > Amphibia > Anura > Ranidae > Glandirana > Glandirana rugosa. Next base: position 485,176 of record BLSH010338731.1, on the reverse strand, counting down.
TTATGTGTTGCTTTGACTTGGTAAATAAAGAGGACAGCACCAGTGCCAACTTGGGTAATTGTGTCTTTGGTTACACAGTGACGTTTGTTTACAGTCATTTTCAGTTTTTAAGCCAGCTATTAAAACCTAAGTTACAGCGCGAAGCAAGGGTAAATATAGTACAAGTATTTTCTTTTCACATTCTATAAATCATTACACATTTGTAGGATAAAAAACATTTTTGCTGTAACAACCAATCAGCATACTCCCTAAACCCAACATGTACTACACTGATATACTGTATCTCATAATCAAGGCTGTATTTATTATTATATGGGAGCACGATTTTTCTGGTAATTGTCTTTCAAATCTCCTGCAGTGGCTTAGCTGACTTTTCTTTCCTGTGCAGGGAGGCAATGCCTAGGGCAGCCACAGACAGGAGCAAGTGCCATTCCTCACAGTACAGCAAATGCTTGGTTAAAGAGGAACTGCAGTCTGCTCACATAATTTATAATAAAAACATCTTTGCCATTCTGAAGCTTCCCTCCAACCACTTTGCATATTATTTTATATATACTGTGATTCTGTACTTGCTAAATATGCTCCACTAAGTCTGGCTGCATCCATTTTAACTGTGGGCAGCTGAAGCTGCTGCCTGTTCACTTTCTGGATTTACACAGACACACAGAGGCACACCTCCAGCGCAGCAGCTCTCATTGACCCTCTTATGACTCATCCCCCCTCCCTTGCTGGCAAACTCTCGCGAGAGTGTGAGAGAGAAAGCTATGCATGATGTCATAAGCCTAGGCTAATGAACAGCCAAGAAACAGGAAATGGGCTGTATAAGGTATTTACTGGCAGAAAAAAAAAAAGACTGAAGGTCCGCTATGAAGACATTTGGCACTATACACATTTTAACACCTGGAAAGTTATTGATAGGCGTTTGTAATGGGCCTTAATTGATTGTGTGTATTGGGCTTAAGGCCTGGTTCACGTCTATGCATTTTTTTAGTGCATTTTTCAGTTTTGCAGAAACACACTACCATCCATTTAACTTGGTTTCCTATGGGTCACATTCATATCAGTGCATGGAAAGGGCCAGGGATTTTTTTCTGGTTTTTGGTTTTATAGACTTCAATGGATCAAAAATGTGTATTGAAAAATGCAAAATGCACCTGGAATATGCAAACTGCAACCTGCATAGGTGTGAACCAGGCCTTAATGAGGGAAAGGGGTAATGGGACTTTAAGGCTCGATTCACGCTAGTGCGTTTTTGATGCATTTTGCATTTTGCAGAAATGCAAGGAATTTTTTTTAACATGGGTACCTGTGGAGCATGTTCACATAATGCATTTTCGTGCCTCTGTGTTTTTGGAAAGTGTCGGGGGACTGAAAAAAGCAGCGTTTTGCATGTAATAGACTTCAATGAACATGCAAGAAAAACAGAAGTGCTGCGTTTTTGATGCGTTTTAATTGCGATTTTGTCGCGATTTGTGTTTTAAATTTGCCTAGCAGCAAAATTTCCCCCCCCCCCCAAAAAAAATTATAAAAAATATTACAAATAAAAAAACACAAATTGCAGCACAATTGCGGTAAAAATGCGATAAAAACGCAGAAAGCACAGCAAACAGCAGTAAAAAAAACGCTGGAAAGCAAAATGCATTGATGTGAATCGAGCCTTAGGCCTGATTCACACCTATGCATTTTAGTGCTTTTTGCATTTTGCAGATTTGCACTACAGTCCATTTTACATGGTTTCCTATGGAACAAGTTCTGTAGTGCAAATCTGCAAAATACAAAAAGCATTGAAAATGCATAGGTGTGAATCAGGCCTAAGGCTCGATTCACATCAATGCATTTTGCTTTCCAGCGGTTTTTTTACTGCTTTTTTGCTGTGCTTTCTGCGTTTGTGTGAATCAGAAGGGTTTACTTCCCCCTACTGGGGGGGGAGGGGGGGCACAGGATCTTAATCGGATGTTTGTATTGGGCCTTAATTGGTGTGTGTAATGGGCCCAAGCCTAAGTTCACATTGATGCGATTTGGCAGGCGATTTGACATGTTAAATTGCATCCCAAATCAGCTGCAGTTGCCAGCAATGGCACCATCCGAATCAATGCGATTTGCGGCGCCACACCGATTCCCAAAAATAGTTTCTGTACTACTTTTGGCGACTTTGGGGTGCGATTTCCATAGACATCGTTTCTGCACAGATGTCTCTGCAATCGCCCCTGAAGTCGGGACTGACATGCGGGAATGAAATTGTGCGAGTTCAGCTGAACTCGCACAATTTCATTGCTGCTATCAGTGTGAACCCAGGCTTAGTTGGATGTGTGTAACAGGTCTTAGGCTAGATTCACACTTGTGCGGATGGTTGCAGGTGCAGGACAGTGGGTAAAACACACCGGTTCCCACACTTGCAATCATCCGCAGGCAAACTGCGCTTCTACTTTGCAGATGTGCGGGGCTCCCATTCATTCTTAACCACTTAAAGACCACCTTCCGCAGATGTACTGTGGCAGGGTGGCTCTATTGCGCAAAACAACGTACCTGAACGTCATTTTGTGCAATAGACACTGGGGGCACGTGCATGCCGATTGGTCAGAGGGTGAGCCAATTTGGCGGACTAGATGTTTGCGGGCCACTGGGAGAAGGGGAGAAAGGGAGAAAGGGAGAACGGTGATCTGTCTATGTAAACAAGGCAGATTGCCGTTCTGACAGGGAAGAAGATAAAGATCTGCTACGCAGGAACACAGATCTCTGTCTCCATCCAGTCAGACCATCCCCACACAGTTAACAAGCACCTCCTAGGGACACACTTAACCCTTTGATCACCCCTGATGTTAACCCCTTCCTTGCCAGTGTCATTAGTATAATAACAGTGCGTATTTTTAGCACTGATCACTGTAATAATGTCACTGGTTCCCAAAAAAGTGTCAAAAGTGTCAGTACTTGTCCGCTGCAAAATCGCTGATTGCCGCCATTACTAGAAAAAAATAAATAAATAAAGATGCCATAAATCTATCCCCTTATATGTAGACGCTAGAACTTTTGCGCAAACCAATCAATATACGTTTATTGGGGGTTTTTTTTACCAAAAATATGTAGCAGAATACAATGGTCAGTTAAAGGAATGCAGTGCCGTATTGCAAAAAATGGCCTGGTCATTAAGGGGGTAAAACCTTCCGGGGCTGAAGTGGGTAATGGTACCCCCATGCATCTGCAACCGTAGTGCACTTCCAGCTGTGGGAAATCACATTGTGCTTTTCCCTATGGCTGCAGTATAAAAATTGGCTTCCATGCCAGCGCAATCACAGCTTGCAGAGCCACATAGATGTGAACCAAGCCTTATGCAAGGGCTAATGACAGTTATGGAAGTTGGGTGAACAAAGAAAAATATTCCCAATGTAATTTTTTTATTTCAATACCTCCTAAGGCCTCATGCACACAGGACGTTTTTACAGCTGCTGTTAGGGGCGTTTGACGTTTTATTTAACTGCCTCTAAAAGCACCTCCCTGTTAGCCTATGTGTCCATGCACACATACACGTTTGGAGGCATAAGCGTTTAGGGGCAGTAGAAAAAAAATGACAGCATGTGCTTCCAGGAGCAGTAAAAAAGCAAAACGCGGCTAAACGTGGCAAAAAATGCCAGTGTCAATGTTTTTAAGCCTTTTTTACATTATAGGGAGTGAAAAACATCCAAAAACGCGAACACGACAAAACGCGGCAAAGCGCTAATTGCAAACCGCGGTAAAACACGCGTTTTCAGTGGCAAAGCGCGCATTTTTACCATTGCTGTAATGCTCACATTTTTAAAATGTTCTGTGTGCATGAGGCCTAAAGGTTTTCGATTGCCACAGATAAAAATAGTAGGTAAGCAGCTCTGAAGGGTGTCACCAAAGTGTATGTAATTTAAAGAGATACAGTTGTGTTTACACACCCTGGCAGAATGTATGATTTCTTGGCCATTTTTCAGAGAATATGAATGAGAACACAAAAACTTTTCTTTCACTCATGGTTAGTGTTTGGCTGAAGCCATTTATTATCAATCAACTATGTTTACTCTTTTTAAATCATAATGACAACAGAGACTACCCAAATGACCCTGATCAAAAGTTTACATACCCTGGTGATTTTGGCCTGATAACATGCACACAAGTTGACACAAAAGGGTTTGAATGGCTATTAAAGGTAACCATCCTCACCTGCGATCTGTTTGCTTGTAATTAGTGTGTGTGTATAAAAGGTCAATGAGTTTCTGGACTCCTGACAGACCCTTGCATCTTCCAGTGCTGCACTGACGTTTCTGGATTCTGTGTCATGGGGAAAGCAAAAGAATTGTCAAAGGATGTGTGGGAAAAGGTAGTTGAATTGTATAAAACAGGAAAGGGCTATAAAAAGGTATCCAAGGAATTGAGAATGTCAATTAGCAGTGTTAAAACTCTAAGCAAGAAGTGGAAAATTAGGTGTTCTGTGGAAACTAAACCATGGTCAGGTAGACCAACTAAAATTTCAGCCACAACTGCCAGGAAAATTGTTCAGGATGCAAAGCAAAACCCACAAATAACTTCAGGACTCTAAAAACATGTGGTGTGGCTGTTTCAAGATGCACAATAAGGAGGCAGTTGAAGAAAGATGGGCTGCATGATCGAGTCACCAGAAGAAAGCCATTACTACGCAAATGCCACAAAGTATCCCACTTACAATATGCCAAACAGCACAGGGACAAGCCTCAAACCTTAGCTTTTTGACCACAACCATAAACGCTACATTTGGAGAGGAGTCAACAAGGCCTGTAAAAAACGGAAGTGGATTGCTGATGTTTTGGGGATGTGTGAGCTACAAAGGCACAGGAAATTTGGTCAAAATTGATGGCAAGATGAATGCAGTATGTTATCAAAAAATACTAGAGGAACATTTGCATTCGCAAGCCAGGAAGCTTGGACATTCCAACATGACAATGATCCAAAACACAAGGCCAAGTCGACCTGTCATTGGCTACAGCAGAATATAGTGAAGGTTCTGGAGTGGTCATCTCAGTCTCCTGACCTCAATATCATTGAGCCACTCTGGGGGGATCTCAAACGTGCAGTTCATGCAAGACAGCCCAAGAATTTCCAGGAGTTACTGTCCAGCTGAACCGGAACACAAAACCTAGTAACAGTACAACCTTACAGGTTCGAAGGACCGAACGCTTACGTTTACAAGGAGATCATAAAAAACTATTGTATGACGTAAGTAGAACGGTAGTTAAAACTGGTTTAAAGGACACGGAAACATCGAGTGTGTAGGGGTTTTGTAGTCGTTAGGTGAAGGCAAAAAATGTCCGGAACAACTGAGGAGAGGTTTACATCGCAAATACCAACACCAGTTTTTCGATTCCAAACTCCGAACAGGGACACGACAAACCGTATAACATTCACCCTATGAAAC
>BLSH010338731.1:440201-479756 GCA_018402905.1 Glandirana rugosa | reverse complement strand
TGAAATCTCTCATTTCTGCTATCTGTCCTCAGAGCAACAGCACAGACAGCAGTAGTAAAGTAATCTATCTCAGGATGCAGGATCAGGTCTTAAAATGGCTAAAATCTGTCCCTCACGCAGTCAGCTACCTTTCCCTACACTAACCCAAGGAGCATGGGACTGCAGCACTGTGACTCCAGCTTATAAAGAGGCTGGGTCACATGATGCACTGGCCAATCACAGCCATGCCATTAGTAGGCATGGCTGTGATGGCTTCTAAGGGCAAACCAGTGAAACGCTTGTTGATTGGCTGCCCTGCAGCTTCTCAACACGTGGAGTAAAATAGCAGAACCCCGGACCGAACCCGAACGATTTTTGAAATGTCCGGGTCCGGGTCCGTGCCCCGGACACCCGAAAGTTCGGTACGGACCCGAACGTTACAGTCCGGGTTCGCTCAACACTACTCCTAAGGCCTCATGCACACAGGACGGTTTTACAGCTGCTGTTAGGGGCGTTTGACGTTTTATTTAACTGCCTCTAAAAGCACCTCCCTGTTAGCCTATGTGTCCATGCACACATACACGTTTGGAGGCATAAGCGTTTAGGGGCAGTAGAAAAAAAATGACAGCATGTGCTTCCAGGAGCAGTAAAAAAGCAAAACGCGGCTAAACGTGGCAAAAAATGCCAGTGTCAATGTTTTCAAGCCTTTTAGGCTTAAGCGCTAATTGCAAACCGCGGTAAAACATGCGTTTTTAGCAGCAAAGCGCGCATTTTTACCATTGCTGTAATGCTCACGTTTTTAAAATGTTCTGTGTGCATTAGGCCTAAAGGTTTTCGATTACCACAGATAAAAATAGTAGGTAAGCAGCTCTGAAGGGTGTCACCAGAGTGTATGTAATTTAAAGAGATACAGTTGTGTTTACATACCCTGGCAGAATGTATGATTTCTTGGCCATTTTTCAGAGAATATGAATGAGAACACAAAAACTTTTCTTTCACTCATGGTTAGTGTTTGGCTGAAGCCATTTATTATCAATCAACTGTGTTTACTCTTTTTAAATCATAATGACAACAGAGACTACCCAAATGACCCTGATCAAAAGTTTACATACCCTGGTGATTTTGGCCTGATAACATGCACACAAGTTGACACAAAAGGGTTTGAATGGCTATTAAAGGTAACCATCCTCACCTGTGATCTGTTTGCTTGTAATTAGTTTGTGTGTATAAAAGGTCTATGAGTTTCTGGACTCCTGACAGACCCTTGCATCTTTCATCCAGTGCTGCACTGATGTTTCTGGATTCTGTGTCATGGGGAAAGCAAAAGAATTGTCAAAGGATGTGTGGGAAAAGGTCGTTGAATTGTATAAAACAGGAAAGGGCTATAAAAAGGTATCCAAGGAATTGAGAATGTCAATTAGCAGTGTTAAAACTCTAAGCAAGAAGTGGAAAATTAGGTGTTCTGTGGAAACTAAACCACGGTCAGGTAGACCAAATAAAATTTCAGCCACAACTGCCAGGAAAATTGTTCAAGATGCAAAGCAAAACCCACAAATAACTTCAGGACTCTAAAAACATGTGGTGTGGCTGTTTCAAGATGCACAATAAGGAGGCAGTTGAAGAAAGATGGGTTGCATGGTCGAGTCGCCAGAAGAAAGCCATTACTACGCAAATGCCACAAAGTATCCAACTTACAATACACCAAACAGCAAAGAGACAAGCCTCAAATCTTAGCTTTTTGACCACAACCATAAACGCTACATTTGGAGAGGAGTCAACAAGGCCTGTGAAACACGGAAGTGGATCGCTGATGTTTTGGGGATGTGTGAGCTACAAAGGCACAGGAAATTTGGTCAAAATTGATGGCAAGATGAATGTAGTATGTTATCAAAAAATACTAGAGGAACATTTGCATTCATCAGCCAGGAAGCTGCACATGGGACGTACTTGGACATTCCAACATGACAATGATCCAAAACACAAGGCCAAGTCGACCTGTCATTGGCTACAGGAGAATAAACTGAAGGTTCTGGAGTGGTCATCTCAGTCTCCTGACCTCAATATTATTGAGCCACTCTGGGGGGGGATCTCAAACGTGCAGTTCATGCAAGACAGCCCAAGAATTTCCAGGAACTGGAGGCTTTTTGCCAAGAGGAATGGGCAGCTTTACCATCTGAGACAATAAAGAGCCTCATCCACAAATACCACAAAAGATTTCAAGCTGTCATTGATGTTAAAGGGGGCAATACATGGTATTAAGAACTGGGGTATGTAAACTTCTGATCAGGGTCATTTGGGTAATTTCTGTTGTCATTATGATTTAAAAAGAGTAAACACAGTTGAATGATAATAAACGGCTTCAGCCAAACACTAACCATGAGCGAAATAAATGTTTTTGTGTTCTCATTCATATTCTCTAAAAAGTGGGCAAGAAATCATAAATTCTGCCAGGGAATGTAAACTTAGGAGCACAACTGTACATGTCCTAATTAGTCATCTTTCGAATCTCGGCCAGTTCATTCAAAATGTTAATGGGCAGGCTGAATGTACCAAGTTGACCGATCGATCAACTTGGGTACAACCAGCCTGACAAATTCTCTTGTGATTATCACTAGCGGCTGCTATAGGCGCTAGCGATAATCGCTCTCTTCTCCCAGCGAGGATGGCTTCCGTCCCCCGTTCCCCCCATCGGGAGAAGACAATGGCTCGGCAGGAAGGATTTCCGCATCAACACTGTCTGTATTGATAGGGGAGTCAAGCAAATTTCTTTCCTGCAACCCGTGGTTGCAGGAAAAAAATTTGCTTAGTTTATGGCCGGCCCTAGTCCTATTTTGGGCTCTTATCTGATATCTAGTATCGATTAATAGTATCCCTGCATATAACCCAGGCAACATGTTACTACAATAGAACATTCTGACAATGTTTGGTGCTGTAATATCATTTTACTTAGTTGGTGCTATGGGGATTGGCTTTTGAAAGTATAATATTTAATTTTAGGATTCCCTTCATACAATTGCATTGTCTTAAGCCTCGTACACGCGGTGCGATGATCATACGACCGAACGGCCAAAATCGTATGTTGGCTGTTGTATCTCTCATACTGACATGCACTAAGTGATCGTACGACCAGCGTGTAAAGAGGAAGTTCCGTTATCGTGCGCCACCCTTTGGGCCCCTTCATCTAATTTTGTGATAGTTGAAGTTTGGTGAGCGTTAATGCGCGGCTTTCAGATCGTTCCTGTATGTTCGTTTGTCAACCAGCCATGTTGAGATCTAGAAAGAGAAATCTTGCTATTGTTGGCCTAGGAGTCCTGGCTTGGACCCAAAACTAACACAGGAGAAGGAAGGAGAGGAGTTGTTGGACCAAAAATTGGTTACTTAACCGTGATCAATTTGGTCATATGGCTTTAGTCAGGGAGCTCCAGGAGAATAATCCTGATGATTTCAGGAATTATCTTCGGATGATGGATCCCTGCTTTAACCACCTCTTGGCATTGGTGTCCCCCCTATATCCAGAAGGAGGACACATGCATGCGCCTTGCTATCACCCATGAGCAAAGGCTCATTGCCACCTTGCGCTACCTGGTGATAGGAAGAAGCCTCCAGGACCTCAAGTTCACTAACAGGCATCTCCCCCCAGGCTCTTGGAGTCATTATTCCTGAGACATGCACAGCCATCATACAGGTGCTGCAGAAGGACTATATTAAGGTATTTTTCATGTTAATACCACATTTCATGTGTTTCTGCTTGATAATATTGTATTTGCCCTTTTTTGCAATACCTAATTAGCAATATTACAATAAGGTGTGAATGTCTTCTTTGGCCTCATGCATGCTCTAAGCTTTTTTCACCTCCTTTTTTCCTCTACACGCCTCCTCAGCATGTTGTCCTGTGTCCATACACACTCAGCCTGGTAACGTCACAATTATTTATGTCAGCTGCATTTTGGGCCTTAACCCCCAAAAAAACACACACTTTTCAAACGTTATTTGTGTGTTTCAAATCCTGCAGAGTGCTTGAGAGCTTCTTATTATGTCAAAGATAATCCTCACCCTTCCAAAAAGTAAAGTCAGCATTTCAAACTACTGTATCTCCTGACATGTAATCTCCTATACACACTCTCCAACTTTTGTGGGTCACATTTCCTTAATAATTACCCCAACCATGTAGTGCAAGGGTCTGCTTGATTACCTACTACTTTGACCTCATATGATATATTTTGGTTGATTATTCTTTTAAAAATGTGATTGTAATAGTAGAGTGTGTATGTAGCTTGGGATTATCACACTTCTTACCTGTCCACTGTGCTGGAAATAGAAGTCTAGCCTGATGTTGCCCTATCATTTTCATGTTAAATAATATCTTTATGTTTTGTGTGCAAGCAGTAAATGTCTACCGTATTTTGTTTTTTTTCTCCAGTTTCCTTCCAATCCCCAGCAATGACAGGAAGTTGCTGCATGGTTTTTGCAGCAATGGGATTTTCCCAACTGCGGGGGTGCCATTGATGGCAAGCATGTGAAGATTGTCCCATCTCCCAACTCTGGCTCGTATTACTACAATTACAAGGGGTTTGCAGCATAGTGATGCTTGCCATTGTGTCTACAAACTATGAGTTTTTGAACTTGGATGTGGGGAAGAATGGCCGCAACTCTGTCGGAGGAGTCATAATGCAAACCGAGTTTTATAGGCGGCTTCAGAATGGCAGCCTCAACTTGCCACCTGCAAACCAAAATGTGGAGGGTCTCAATTTTATGTTTGTTGCAGATGTGGCATTTGGCCTTGGAGAACATCTCATGAAGCCATTTCCTCAATGCAACCTAACCCCTGAGCAGAGGATCTTCAATTACAGACTTTCTTGTGCTCGAAAGGTGGTGGAAAACGCATTTGGAATTTGGTTGAATAGGTTCCCCTCTATTTTTTACTCCCATAAACCTGGCATTGTATAAAATAAATCATGTAGTATTGTGCTGCTGCATTCACCAATTTTTTACGCAGGAATGCTAACAGTTATATGACCTCCATGCCCAGTGATATTGATCCAGCATTGCTGAAGGTCGCCTGTTGTTGGATGCGATGGCAGACCTCTAGACTACCCGTGCTACCTTGGCCACCCAGAATGCACGAGATTTGTGCATCAAATATATGGACTATTTTGTGGGGAGAGGGGCTGTGTCCTGGCAGGACATGATTCTTGATCATGTGTAATGTTTTGTTGGCCTTATAAATTAATAATTCAGTTGAACTACTCTTGTCTGTCATTGTTATATGTATAAGATATGTTCTATATATGTATTGTATTTTTTCACTTGCCCCAAGAGGGAAATCTAGCCTTCATTTCTCCATGAGGTCACAATATCAGCTTCCGCTAAGTATTTTGGTGTGCAGGGGGTCTGCTACACACACACACAATGCATGAAGAACAAAAACATGATGCATTCCCAAGTGCTTCAAAGTTTTCCTGCTGAAATTAGCAGGAGTTGACAACATATAAGAGCACATTCGCTATGTAAATACATATACTTAGGAAATTCACAGGTACAGATCAAGTAAAGAAGAAGCCACACATTGTTTGTATCAAAACTTTATATTACATGCACATTCCGAGGTGCTTTTTAAGGTGTAAAAGTCATATTCAAAAGAGGTATCAACCACCCAAATATTTAAGGCCCCAAATGACAAAGTGTGTAAACATGTGCTCTATCCCATCAGTGGTTATCAAGTGTCATGTTTCTGGGGGGCAACCCCACTCCTCCAAATTCGAGTGTCTTGGAGAAAGGGGTGTTGCATCAGCGAAACCTGTGAGTTGATCCCATCAGGGGTTCTGACCTGACGCATTTCGGGGGTGCCCCCCTTTGTCAAAGCTACTTGAGTTTTAAAAAAGGGGGGCACCCCGAAACGCATCAGATCTGAACCCCTGATGGAATCAACTCACATGTTTCGCTGATGCAACACCCCTTTCTCCAAGAAACTCCAATTTGGAGAATGGGGGGTTGCCCCCCAGAAACATGAAACTTGCTAACCCCTGATGGGATAGAGCACATGTTTACACACTTTTTCATTAGGCCATTGTAAATAGATTGAACAATTCCCTCAAAGAGGGTTAAAAAATTAAAACGGTGTCCCCAAAAAACCAGCGCAAGTCCAACAAAACGTAAAATTTCCCCAACATGTCCCTAACATCTGTCGATCGCCTTTATAAATCTTTAGCTACCCTTTAAATGTCCTCCAGCTCTGAACAGCACTTCAGAATTTATTGGTGTAATCTGCCCATGGTGTATTGGGGCACCTCGTGACCTGGTAAGAAGAGGAAAATGTATTAGGGCAGTGATGGTCAAGTGGCTGAGGGTCAACATAGTGATTTGGGGTCAAATACATTTTAAACCTCATTAAATACTTACCTACCTAGTGAATTATTGGGTGCGATCTGCTTGCCCTTCGAACACCTACACTAGTTTGAATGAAAACACTGACCCTACTCTGTAATGTTTTGCCTGGTGTCTGGGTCTCCAAAACTAGGCTACCTAGCAACACATACAGCTACTTACACCTCTTTCTTAGCCATGCTAATGTGAAAGCACTAACTACTGTACAAACTACTGTACTACTGAAAGGAAAAGGGATGAAAGCAGTTTCCAGCCCCCCTTTTCCTCATGGGATAGCAACAGCGGAGTTTCTAGCTCCCCTATGCTCAAAAGTGCGGGAATAGCCCCTATTGGCTCCTGCTAGGTGTGGGTAGGTCAGGTGATCTCTAGTTAGGCAGTGTAGGGTTTTGGCGGTTGAAAATTAGAATAAAAAGAGGGTTCCATTCCCCATTTTTCAGTGGCCTCATTAGCATTCAAGCTGTGGTGTTCCCTCCCTCCCTCCCAAAAAGAAAAAATAGAAAAAAGAGCTTTGAAGTTGCGGCTATTATTGTGTGGCCGTGTAACCTTATTAAAGGGGAATAGTTAATTTTTTCCAAATTATATATTTGCATTGTTTGATATTGGATGTATTTTATAAAGAGTCTTTCTTGTGAAGTTGTATTATGAAGGTTGGGGCGATACCTTTTTACTTGGTTGATACAGCTCGAGCCATAGTGGCTGAGCTGTCACACATGTTTTAAATTATTATAACAAAATGAATATATTTGTTAAAACCAACAATAATAAAGGTCGCGGCCATAATTTATACCAAAGGAAACAAGGTGTGTTTGTCTTTATTATTAACTGCTGTCTGCTGTCCCATGTACCAATAGACATGTAAATACACAGGAAGCAATATTAGAACAATACTTACAAGGGCAAACTACAGGCTCACCCCCAGCTTTTTCAATTTCAAAATCAGGATGTTGGGGGAGCTGTTGGGATTCCATTTCCTCTAAAAAATAAAAATACAACACTCATTAAGCATCCCAAAGTCACAACTGGTTCAACACATACATTTTTCTAGTTGAACAACCTTGGACTTGGGCTGGGATGACTGATTTGGGCGGACTGGTTGCCTGGGGTTCAGGGGACTCTGCAGGATTTTCTGCCAAAAAAACAAAAATAAAGGGAAGGTGATGCCATTTTCCACGGGCCAAAGACTTGACAAGTGCCAACATTGGTAAACTCCTACAGCTGCCCCCCCCCCCGCTCCTATGGGATGCGGGATGTCTGATATCCATCATAAGCATTTGTGTGACTACGAGCACTGGGGGCTCTCCTCTCCCCATGTCTGCAATAGCAAGGCTGTATTAAGGGCCACTGATGAATCAGTCAGCAGCCAGCAAAGTGACACTTATCCATTAATTTAGGCCTGAATCCCCCGCACTTTTGCCCACCTAACAGCACCCCTGTCTGTGGCTCAATTTTTATTTTTGTCATTTTGCACTTACGTTCTGGCCGTGAAGGTGGCCTGGATTCTGCCTCAGATGACAGGCCAGGGGTGGGAGTCTCCCTTGGTCCCTTGCGGGGCTGGGCCCCTTGTTTTTTCTGTTTCCCTGTTAAAAAATAAAAAAATAATATAAGTGCAAAAACTAAAGGAATGTCTAAAAACAGTATCAAATTCTATTCTCCATATATGCTTTAGATTTGAATTCAAATTTGGAAGCCCAAGGCATACAAACAGTTTCAAAACTCACCTATAATTCTCTCTAGCTACTTTTACCAAGAACAGATCCAGACACCTAATTTACACATACAGTATCTCACAAAAGTGAGTACACCCCTCACATTTTTGTAAATATTTTATAATATATTTTCATGTGACAACACTGAAGAAATTACACTTTGCTACAATGTAAAGTAGTGAATGTACAGCTTGTATAACCATGTAAATTTGCTGTCCCCTCAAAATAACTCAGCACACAGCCATTAATGTCTAAACCGCTGGCAACAAAAATGAGTACATCCATAAGTGAGAATGTGCAAATTAGGCCCAATTAGCCATTTTCCCTCACGGTGTCATGTGACTCGTTAGTGTTACAAGGTCTCAGGTGTGAATGGGCAGCAAGTGTGTTAAATTTGGTGTTATCACTCTCACTCTCTCATACTGGTTACTGGAAGTTCAACATGGAACCTCATGGCTCTCTGAGGATCTGAAAAAAAGAATTGTTGCTCTACATAAAGATGGCCTAGGCTATAAGAAGATTGCCAAGACCCTGAAACTGAGCTGCAGCATGGTGGCTAAGACCATTCAGTGGTTTAACAGGACATATTCCACTCAGAACAGGCTTCACCATGGTCGACCAAAGAAGTTGAGTGTACATGCTCAGCGTCATATCCAGAGGTTGTCTTTGGGAAATAGATATATGAATGCTGCCAGCATTGCTGCAGAGGTTAAATGGGGTGGGGGGCTGGCCTGTCAGTGCTCAGACCATACGCCACACACTGCAAGGTCTGCATGGCTGTTGTCCCAGAAAGAAGCCTCTTCTAAAGATGATGTACAAGAAAGCCTGCAAACAGTTTGCTGAAGACAAGCAGACTAAGGACATGGATTAATAGAACCATGTTCTGTGGGCTGAGGAGACCAAGATAAACTTATTTGGTTCAGATGATGTCAAGCATGTGTAGCGACAACCAGATGAGGAGTACAAAGACAAGTGTGTCTTGCCTACAGTCAAGCATGCTGGTGGGAGTGTCATAGTCTGGGGCTGCATGAGTGCTGCCGGCACTGGGGAGCTACAGTTCATTGAGGGAACCATGAATGCCAACATGTACTGTGACATACTGAAACAGAGCATGATTCCCCCCCTTGGGAGACTGGGCAGCAGGGCAGTATTCTAACATGACAATGACCCCAAACACACCTCCAAGACAACCACTGCCTTGCTAAAGAAGCTGAGGGTAAAGGTGACAGACTGACCAGGCATGTCTCCAGGCTTAATCCCTATTGAGCATCAGTGCGGAATCCTCAAACGGAAGGTGGTGGAGCGCAACGTCTCTAACATCCACCAGCTCTGTGATGTCGTCATGGAGGAGTGGAGGACTCCAGTGGCAACCTGTGAAGCTCTGGTGAACTCCATGCCCAAGAGGGTTAAGGCAGCACTGGAAAATAATGGTGACAACACAAAATATTGACACTTTGGGCCCAATTTGGACATTTTCACTTAGGGTTGTATTCAATTTTGTTGCCAGCGGTTTAGATATTAATGGCTGTGTGTTGAGTTATTTTGAGGGGACAGCAAACTTACACTATTATACAAGCTGTGCACTCACTACTTTATATTGTAGGAAAGTGTAATTTCTTCAGCGTTGTCACATGAAAAGATATCATAAAATATTTACAAACATGTGAGGGGTGTACTCACTTTTCTGAGATACTGTACATACTACTTTGCTTTCTCTTCTGAAAAAAATTAATTAATTAATAAACAGTACACTGAAAATCCTTTGTCATGTATCACTTGATTATTTGTTAAAGAAATATTGTATGCATAGTAAAACACAAAAAAAATCTCTAAAACATCATTTAATAACATAATTAAAACTAATAAAATTGTCCCAAACTAACCATTATAGTTTCTAATTTGCGGAGTATAAAAACAAAGACCATTGGAATGTAAAAATAGCACTTTTATGCTCAGGCCAACTAAGAAGACATAAAATAGTATTAAAGGATTACCTATGCCATTTGCCTGTGGCCAAATGTTGGCCGTATCTTTTTAGTTCCATTATTTTTATTATTTTCAGACAATAACAATTTGTTAAAATTACAGTGCATTTATAAAGTTTTCACACCTGCTTCACTTTTTACAATTTTGTTATGTTGCAGACTGATACTACAGTTATTTAAATTCATTTTTTTTCTCATTAATCTACACTCAGTACCCCATAATGACAAAGTGAAAACAGAATTTTAGAAACAAATAGAATAAGAAAAAAAAATAATTTACACAACTGTAGCGTTGGGGTGCAGCATAATAAAACTGAGTAAAGTGAAGAAGGTATAAATACTTTATAAATGTGTATGGGTATCATAACAATAACACATTTGTATAATGTTAATTGTAACTGTAGCGCCCCCATATTTATAGGTGCGTTTTGTAGTGAGTTTTTGCTAGGAGAGGCAAACTTTAGTCAGGCCTGACTGTAAGTGCAGGCCTGAATGTTTTGATTTGAGCTGGGGAGTGACTCAGGAAGTGGCTGGAGACAGAAGGAACACCCCATGGAGTTTCCTTCCCCTTGAGCAGAAAAGGTTCTGGAAAGGGGGATGAAGGAGGAGGTGTCACTTCCTGGTGTATGACAAGGAGCCCTGACCAATCTACAGTCTGGATTGGCAGGGTACAGACCTCCTTAAATACAGCAGTCTGCCAGCAGGGGGGAGGAGAAGTCAAGTGGAAGTGTGGAAGATGTAGCAGAGGTGCTGTGGAGGCCTCTGCCCAGGAGGGAGCCCCCAGGCAGGGGGCGGTGACCTTGAGGCCTGTAGACTTGGGTGCAGCCAGGAGTGGAGGTGATTCCTGGAGCAGCACAAGGGAGTAGGAGAACAGCAGAGGTGTTACTGTGAACACTTTAAAGGATCCACTGCAGTTGGTGAGTGACAGACCCTGGGAGCTGGAAGAGAAAGGCTGGAGCAGTCTGGGAGTGAAATAGTGGACAGTCTGTGGAAGCTTTGGGAGCCAGTCAGTGGAAGGTGTGTCACTGTGAGGAAAGCAGGTCAGTGGGACCTGGAAGAAGAATGGGTTGGGAGTTGTAGTGCATTAAAGGATTAGCTAGCGCCAATATACTAAGCTATACTTTGAGGGGTCCAAGACCCTGGCCTGTAACAGGTGGTCCAGAGGCCCTGCTGACAATTTGAAGGATTCACCATGTGCTAGCTGTGGTGAAGAGAAAGGAGTTACGTGAGCCTGAAAAATTTCCCTTCAGGTCTGGAACTAAGTAATGTGCTGGAGAGAAGTGAAGGAGCAATAGTCTGCAAGAGATGCGCTGGAGAGAAGTGAAGGAGCACTAGTCTGCAGAAGAGATGTGCTGGAGGAAGTAAAGTGTATATATACGGTCGTGTATATAGGAGATCATGTAACCAATTCTTTGGGCATCCCACAGTCTCCCCTTTTCCCTATCCAAGTTAAATCTCCTAAATAAAACAAACAAAAACAAAAGCCGGCCTGTTCAATGACTTTGGATGTGTGAGATATGGTGGGATTGAGGACAGCTATAAAGTGAACCACAACTACCAGCCACTCCCAAGGGAGCACATGGCTACATAACAATAAAGTTATTGTACATATAACTGAAATAAAATCTAAACAGATACAGATCTGTCTACAACCACCTCACAGTGTCATGGAACATACTGTAGATAAACTATACAACTTGAGATCCAAAATGTACAGTTTTATGGAAATCATGTAAAAACCATAATGCGTGGTAGCTTTAATTGCATGGTATACCTGTTTGCACAATGATTGCGCGATTCCAACCAGCTATTGTAAAACAAAGGAAGGAGAGCCGAGGCAAGAAATAGTAATAGATAAATAGGTAGGTAGAACAAGTGAAGGAGGTTATAGAAGAGTTGTCGAAGCTTAATGATCAACATGAGCCCTTCTTGAACACAGGATTTATACAGACCGTATATTATACTCCTCAAAAGTCTTAGGGTGTGACAACCAGTTGTTCCACTAAATAAAAAATGGTTTATAAGCATTTTTCCTTTGGGCTAATGTTTGCTAGTATTGGCATTGTTAGTTGTCTGTGGAATAATTCAGAGAAGTTTGGGGCCTCAGTACACATCCATTGATGATTGCCAGTCTAGCAGTAAATAATATATGGGCCACGATAGCTCTATACTCAGGAGGGTACACATTCATTCTTATACTGAACTGGGTCAGTTGAGGTGAGGTGACATTAATTCACAGTACATGTCAAATCAGATAATGGTTTAAACACCACAATCCAAAAACTTCTAAGGCTCTTCTTAGGCCCCATCTTAAGGCATTTTTAAGCTGTTCAGGCATCTCTAGGTATCTACCCTTCATACCCATAGCAGCATTTCTGCTTTTATTCTACAGAGTCTTCTTAAGTAATTGCAGAAAATTATATTCTTAGCATGTATTGCTGTATTTCTGTCCAAAGAACGAAGGCTGATGCATAGTGCAATACACCTTTCCAGAATTGACTGATTGTTCCATAAGGAAAGTCACGTTTAACAGAGCCTTTCAATGCCCAGAGGAGAAATTACTAGCTTGATATGTCTTTATGGTAGTATTTCTGTTGTACTTGGATTCACCTTCACATTTTAGTGTGATTTCACCAGGTTGAACCTTTTTAAAACTAAAATGATTTGACCTTTAAGCCATAGTCAGCAGGCATAGACTGGTCAATAATAGGGGGGGTTGGAATAGCCAACCACTTCACTATAAAAAGGGGGTTTACAGTAGCCATACTATTAATGTATATTCAAATTTCTAGGCAAAGTATAGGAATACCTGACAATATGTATAGGAAGAGACTAGCAAGAACTGTACTTAGTTGTGTTATTTTATGCTATGGATTGAAGCAGTGGGCTACATTGTCCTCTCCCTTTGTTCACAGATTTATTCACATAACTTCCTGCTAGGATTACTGTCTCCCATGCTATTTCTTTGGCAATAACCTGCTAGCTGTCCCACAGGGGGCCACAACTGCTTACTAAAATTTGCATCCTATTGACTTGACAATGGTGTTGGCAGTGGAAATCACACATTTTTTGTGCAAATCCCTTGGCAAATCAAACCTTGGTGGATTCACTTACCCCTCATTTACAAGATTTAAATGACTATGCATCTACATTGTGCACTGTAATATACAGTACTGTATTAGCATTGGCTACATACAGTATGCAGTGCTGTTTTTTCAGTAGTATGGGCGATTTCCCATCTGCTACCAGAACTAAATGGAGTCAGGCTGAGTATTTCTGTGCCATTTAGGAGAAGACTTGCATTTTATTAATGAATATAAGGCTTTCTCTGATTGACCTAGGTGGAAATGTGATGTCATCTGCTCACCTCCCCACCTCGGCCAAAGAGAGCAATAGTATTAGGAGGATATAATTTTAGGTGACTTTTTAGTCAGCATTTTCTAAGGATTATACTATGTCAGTGGTTCATGCAATGTAAAAGACAGACACAATGAAATTTCAAAGTATATATTTGCAAGCGCTGTCACGCAGTAAAAGCACCTTTGATTCTAGCATGCCCACTAAGAATAATGTACCAGTATGTAGTGTATATATGTATATGTATATTGTGTGTGTGTGTGTGTGTATATATATATATATATATATATATATATATATATATATATATATATATATATATATATATAATATATATATATATATATATATATATATATATATATATATATATATATATATATATATATATAGTATATACAATATCTCACAAAAGTGAGTACACCCCTCACATTTTTGTAAATATTATATTATATCTTTTCATGTGACAACACTGAAGAAATAACACTTTGCTACAATGTAAAATAGTGAGTGTACAGCTTGTATAACAGTGTAAATTTGCTGTCCCCTTAAAATAACTCAACACACAGCCATTAATGTCTAAACCGCTGGCAACAAAAGTGAGTACACCCCTAAGTGAAAATGTCCAAATTTGGCCCAAAGTGTCAATATTTTGTGTGCCCACCATTATTTTCCAGCACTGCCTTAACCCTCTTGGGCATGGAGTTCACCAGAGCTTCACAGGTTGCCACTGGAGTCCCCTTCCACTCCTCCATGATGACATCACGGAGCTGGTGGATGTTACAGACCTTGCACTCCTCCGCCTTCCATTTGAGGATGCCTCACAGATACTCAATAGGGTTTAGGACCGGAGACATGCTTAGTCAGTCCATCACCTTTACCAATCAGATTCTTTAGCAAGGCAGTGGTCGTCTTGGAGGTGTGTTTGGGGTCGCTATAATGTTGGAAAGCTGCCCTGCAGCCAAGTTTTCGAAGGGAGGGGATCATGCTCTGCTTCAGTATGTTACAGTACATGTTGGCATTTATGGGTCCCTCAATGAACTGTAGCTCTCCAGTGGCGGCAGCACTCATGCAGCCCCAAACCATGACACTCCTATCACCATGCTTGACTGTAGGCAAGACACACTTGTCTATGTATTCCTCACCTGGTTACCTCCACACATGCTTGACACCCACTGAACCATATAACTTTATCTTGGTCTCATTAGACCACAGGACATGGTTCCAGTTAAACCATGTCCTTAGTCTGCTTGTCTTCAGCAAACTGTTTGCAGGCTTTATTGTGCATCATCTTTAGAAGAGGCTTCCTTCTGGGACTACAGCCATGCAGATCAATTTGATGTAGTATGCGGCGTATGGTCTGAGCACTGACAGGCTGACCCCCCACCCCTTCAACCTCGGCAGCAATGCTGGCAGCACTCATACATCTATTTCCCAAAGACAACTTCTGGATATGACGCTGAGCATGTGCACTCAACCACTTTGGTTGACCATGCTGAAGTCTGTTCTGAGTGGAACCAGTTCTGTTATACCGCTGTATTGTCTTGGCCACCTTGCTACAGCTTAGTTTCAGGGTCTTGGCAATCTTCTTATAGCCTAGGCCATCTTTATGTAGAGCAACAATTCTTTTTTTCAGATCCTCAGAGAGTTCTTTGCCATGAGATGCCATGCTAAACCTCCAGTGACCAGTATGGGAGAGTGAGAGCGATAACACCAAATTTAACACACCTGCTCCCCATTCACACCTGAGACCTTGTAACACTAACGAGTCACATGACACCGGGGATGAAAAATGGCTAATTGGACCCAATTTGGACATTTTTACCTAGGGGTGTACTCACTTTTGTTGCTAGGGTTTAGACATTAATGGTTGTGTGTTGAGTTATTTTGAGGGGACAGCAATTTTTCACTGTTAGGCCTCATACACATGGACATAAACAAAACCTCGGGCCCGACGTCAAGGAAAAAAAATCTGCGTTTTTCGGCGTTATGCATCGGCATAAGTGAGCGTTAGTGAGCGTCGGCGTCAATAGGCGTTTTTTTTAAAAAATCATCCCTCTACTATTTTTCAACCTAAAAACGTTGGCGTTAAAATACGCCGGTTAACGCCAGTACAATATTAGTTGGCGTGTGTTGGCATTTGCTGGCGTTAGTTGGCGTTTTGCGGCCTCAATAAATGCCAAAACGTTACAGCCTCAGAACGCGCTGGCCGTGGGTTCTAGTTTCAGCTCACTAACACCGACGCCATCTACAGCTCAAAAATGTCGGCATTTTTATGGGGCCATTGACTAACATGGAGAGCTGCAAAAAACGCCAGAAAACGCCGGCGTCAAAAAACGTCCATGTGTATGAGGCTTAATACAAGCTGTACACTCACTACTTTACATTGTAGCAAAGTGTCATTTCTTCAGTATTGTCACATGAAAACATAGAATAAAATATTTACAAAAATGTGAACGGTGTACTCACTTTTGTGAGTATCTTAATTGTTCTTAATGGGCAAAGAATGCATTACAAGTCCATGAGAAAAGTAGACCTTTTAAATGAATGAGCAAACACCTTTAATGGGACATTAGGGTAAGTAATTATAAACTCAGTGAAGTTCATTATAAAATAATACCAGGACAAAAAGACAAAGGACAGGCCATAAAGGACATCAAGGGATTGGTTCTGTATAGCCATCTAATGAAATTAATTTTAAGTGATCAAACAGGTTGTTAGGGTTTACGGCCAGGATGTAAAACAATCCCATGAAACAAAGGATACAGGGCTACAATGGTACTAAGGAGGAACCTGGTTATAAATGCACACTAGCCTAGATTAGTCTTTGTCAACAAAGGCTGCTATATGACACATTTTAGAATATCCCTCCTTACATTTGCCAAAACTCATCTAGCAAAAACACCTCCTCTCTGCTACAAATTTTTCCCACTCCTTCCTGTTTACAAAGTTCTGCATTATTACAAATTTAATTGTAAAAATATATGTCATCCCTGTGCTAAATATAACTGTTTATCGTCTCCTACCTCCTACAGTCTCTAACCTTTTTCTTTTTCTTCCATAATCAATTTCTAAACTCTTTTTTGATAATATTTATGCCTCCTTCCTAAACATAATTTATCATGCTCCATGTTACCTGGACCAGGTCTTTTTTCAAACTACATACATATCATCTAACCTTCTTCTCTGATTCCAACTCATGGGCACACAAGAAAGGATGACAACACTGCAGCTGAAGTGAGAAAGCATTGTCACCCTAGGGAAGAAAGTGCCTAATGTAGGGGTGTACCTACAGGAGTCACAGTTGCGACCTGACCCCATGCTGCAGGGGGCCCGTAAGACCCCCCTGTACACCAGGATAGGAGGAGAATTGGGGGCGGCTGCCAAATGCCTGCAGGAGGTGTAGGAGGAGAAGTGGACATTCAGTGACTGAACAAGGAAAATGGAGAGATTGGTTCTTCAGTATGCAACCCCCCCCCCCCCCCGCTGCTCCTCCTAGCCAGCTTCTTTCTGCTGCCTCTGTGTGTTCTCCAGCCCTCCTATGCTCTTTCCCAGCCCCCGTGCTTTCTCCTCCTCCCCTTTGTCCCCCACAGCTCTGCTGGGTTCCCCCTCCCCTCTCTCACCGGCTGCTGTGGGGGACCTGTCAGGATGGAGAGTGGGGAAGGGGTCGGTAAATGTGTAATTTACCACCCCCTTCCTCTTCTGAATGGGGAATTAGCGATTCCATCCCGAACACTGACTCTGTCCATTCATAACTGAAACATAGTTTTTACTATGCTTCAGTTTGTGAATGAGCAGGAAGCTCTATACAGAGCTATTCCTGTCCATTCATTCAGTGCAGCTGAGGTTACAGAGTAGAAAGAGATTGAGGACTGTGTCCTCAATCTCCTTTCTCTGTCTCAAAGGTGAAACAACAGAGGTCTGTTTAGACCCCTGGTATCTCACCAAAGACCCCCAACAGGGCTCCTAAAAAAATGTAATAATAATATTTATATATATATATATATATATATAATAATAATGCAATAATAAAAAAAGACTGCCATCAGTGGCAAAACAACCAGGGTCACAAAGGTCAGACTTGCAACCGGGCCCTGGCATTGTTCAACCAGTCTCGGAGGGAAGGCCCCCAGCTGGGGGTCAGGGGAGGTCTTCATGGTTGGGCTCCAGAAGTAATCTTCTTTAAACTGCCAATCGTCCAGCTGGGTTGCATCTTATCCTTCAAAGATCACATCCCCTGGGACTATTGGGGATGCAGAAATTCACTGTGGTATCCTACAGTGGTGTATCTTACAGCCAGAGCTGGTCTCTGCCCAGTGCTGCTCAAATGTCGTGCCTTCTGTATCCTTAAGGCTGGGTTCACACTAGTGCGAATTGGATGCAGCTTTCCCCCGCATCCAATTCGCATGAGAGGAGATTGAGCCGGTTCATACATCTCTGTGGAGGCTGCTGAGTGAATTGCATCAGTATTAGATGTGAACCCAGCCTAACAGCGATTGTTCACTCAACAACTCCACCATTCAGAGAATGTGTTGTATTCTTTTTCATAAATACATGGCCTTCTCTCATTGAACGAAGCGCAGAGGGAGGACAGATGATGTAACAATCGCTACCTCATCCGATCCAAGAACGTCTTGTATTCATGGAACAAAATATTAGATAATCTCTGAATTGATGATATTTTCAATGAGTCACACCCCCCCCCCCCCCCCAATCCCCTTCCTGTGTTAAAGCGGTTGTCTACCCATTGATTTGATAGTGTCACAAAAGAGTTAATATTCCCGGCATGCCGGAAATGCTAGCTGTCTCCTTGATTGTGCTCTCAACCAAACTAGTAAACCACTAGTAGTAGTAGTAAATTACTAGCAAACTAGTAATGGATCACATGTGGCAGTTACATATTAAACAGAGGCTAATATGTCAGCTTCCTTAGCTGAAAACGATAGGAGAGTATACAACCACTTTAAGTTTTCAGGAGGCAATTCAGTCAAGCAGTACCCAGAAGAGACCAGCACTGATTGTATGCAGCACAGGCTATTCCAGTAAAGGATTAAATGTAACCAAGCACCAAAGTAAGATCATTCTTAGAGGTTAGCTTTAACTGAAAGCAGGAAATGCTTTGGTCAGAAGTGTGAGCATCTAAACAATAAAACCTATATAAGCTTCTTGACATCCCATTCCAAAACCATGGTCATTAAACTAAAGTTGGGAATTTGTGACAATTCAGCCGAAGGCTGTAGTCAGGTACTGATGTAATGTGAAAAGACCAGGCTCGCAATGAGTGTTGTAATTCATTTCAAAGGTATACAGTAGGGTTGAGTTCAGGACATCATTTAGGTTGTTTGGGTTCTTCAAACCCAATTTGTTAAACCATGTCTTTATGGACTTAATTTTGTGGCGTATGAAATAGGGGCCTTCCCCAAACCAATATTACAATTGAAATTGCACAGTGGTCTAAAAGTCTTTGTACTGTTTGCTGTAGCATAACCAGGACTACTTATTTAAAAATAAACAAAATTCAGCAAATTGGAAGGATGTCCACATACT
The DNA here is from genome assembly GCA_018402905.1 of Glandirana rugosa. Classification (NCBI taxonomy): domain Eukaryota; kingdom Metazoa; phylum Chordata; class Amphibia; order Anura; family Ranidae; genus Glandirana; species Glandirana rugosa. The sequence continues at coordinate 460,798 of BLSH010338731.1, read as the reverse complement.
TTTGGCCATATTGTGTATTTAAAAGATTAATCCTTTTTCTGGTCAGAGGAGAGTAAATTAAAGAAACATGTAGTGTTGCTATGAGGGATGTAAAGCTCCTAGAAGGGAAGAGTGATAATCATAGGAAATCTAGGAATTAATTTGGCCTAAATAGAAAGGATTATGAAGCCTAAAGGAATACTTATATAAAAGGAATGACTCAAAATAAATATTATTCTGTTAAGTCCTGTAGAGTATTGATAAGTTATCAGCACTTCTATCACACCAATAGAAACAAATAGGGCCAACTCACACCTATGCATTTTAATACAAGCCTTTTAATGTCAGCACATGTAGAGGTTTTCAATTGTTTATAATGGTGCTAGTTTACATCTATGAGATGTGCTGACATGCATTTGCAAAAAAGAAAAAAAGTTTGTCTATTTTTTTACTTGTTAAAGTGCACTATAAGGCTGGATTCATACCATAGCGGTGTGAATTGCAGCCTGTTTGCCTGAGAGAAGGACCAGAGCGGCGGCGGCGGCTCCTGTCCATTCTCACAGCATAGCAGCTGCCCGGGGAGGAAGGGGGGAGGGGCAGCGAGCAGGGAGAATGATCCCCATTCAGTGTGGACCACATCTGCGTGTCAGATGCATTCCCATTGAACATAATGGGCTGGGAATTCGCACCGCATTGCACAGAAGATGCACACGTGTTCTGTGCAATGCGGAGTGCGAATGCAGCCCACCTATGTGATCCAGACACATTGAAAACAATGTGTTTTCAATTGTCCAGCGAATTGTATGCCGTGTAAGCTGTAAGCTTTTAATGGGGACATCAGCACATAATGCACCTGAACAAAGCAGTAAAAAATGCATGAAAACATAGTTGCATAAGGGTAAAGCCAGCCATAGTGTATTTGCTATTTTGTTTTTAAAGTCAGACTAATGCCAACATCCACATGTAAAAAAATACTTGGCCTATTTACATGCACTTTAATGCATGAAGAAGACAGGTCAGCCATTGCTTTGGTCCATGGCTGTGCATGAAAATGATTGTCAATGCATGTTACAGATGCATGAAAACATATGTTAATAATGGATATAATAATTAATGAAAAACTGCATGGAGAGGTGTGAATCCTGCTTTTAGGCCATATTCATATTACACCTGCATTATAGCATACAACAATGCGCAGATGTGAGCAACTGTGTGTTATGGTGCTCTGCTTTGGAAAAATGGTGCACCTGCATTACCTGTATTGTCGGGCATTAACAAATCATTCAAAATTAATAGGCTGACTTAATGCAATACACATTAAGGCCTTGTGCACACAGGGCATTTTTACAGTTGCTTTTAGCAGCATCAGAAGGGTTTTTTTTTTGCAGCTTAAAAACGCCTCCCTGTGTTAATCTATGGCCTCATGCACACACACAGGCTGTAAGTGGCATATGCGTTTTCAAGCTGCAAAAAAACCCCAGGACCAGCGCGTTCTGTTTTTTCGGGCGTGGGGGTTCCCCTTAAAATCCATACCAGACCAAAGGGTCTGGTATCATCTTGGGGGGAACCCCACACCAGTTTTTTTCCTTTCATTTTGGCGAGGGGTTCCCCTTCAAGATCCTCAGCACACAAGCCACACTGCTAGTCGGATCATCATTATCCGACTTCTGGTTCAAATTCTATTCAAATCAATGGGTTCTCATAGGGAACCATTGGTTTTGAATAGAGGCAGAAAAAGTTGCTAAAAGCTAGCGCAGCTAAACGTGCACTAACGTCAATGCAAAAAGCTACTAAAAGCGTGTTTTACAAACACTTTTTCCTGGCATTGGTAGTGGCTTTGCAGCTTGTTTTTTCTAATGCCCTGTGTGCATGAGGCCTAACAAACATAATTCATTGGCGATAACACATTGCAACATCTGGTGCCTCAGAAATTTGAGAAAAGGCCAGGCAGCGAACGATAATGCTAGCCATAGAAATTTAAAGGGATGCATTTTTCTTGAACTCTTCTTGCGCTAAAAGGTGCTGATAATGGCTGACAATAAATTCATATTTATTTCAATTTGTGATATTAATTGAAAAGTTGAATATAATACAATTATATATAAAAATATTTATATATATTTTTTTAAAAAAAACTTCATTTTTTGTTTCGGCCAAGTGCATCCTGAATTTTCAGTTTCGCCAAAATCTCCATTTGGTGCAGCTCTACTATTAACAAATGCTAGCAGCATAAGTCCTCAAGCACACAGGGCGTTTGAAAAAACAAGCTGGAAAGCCACTACTGACGCAGGAAAAAGCAGCTGTAAAAGCACCCTGTGTGCACGAGGACAAAAGGATTAAATATAATCAATGTTGATTGAGAGAGTGAGGTTCCACTTTCATTTTGACCAAACACATGGTACTTCTTGAAAATTATTGTTTGATATTTTCAATCAAGAGATTATGAAGTAACTTGGATTTTAATCGAATAACAATAAGGCTCCATGCACACTGAAGCTGATAAACGACCGTTTCTGGTCGTTTGGGCTCAAAAACGCCCCTTTATGTTATCCTATGTGTCCATGCACACATGGACGTTTATTGTCGTTTAACAGCAGTGGCGTTTTTGGGCTGTTATCTGAACACCCTGAATTGGCGTTCAAGAGTCATTCTTCTGACCACAAAAAATGCCATTTATCGGCAACCAGCGTTTTTTGTAGCCAATGGAAGCTAAGGAAGTAAAAAAAAACGCTCAAAATCGCAGACACTGATAAAAGCCGATAAACACTGCTTACAAAACACTGCTTAACCACTTCAGCCCCGGAAGGATTTCCAGCTTTAGGACCGGAGCCCTTTTTGCTATTCGGCACTGCGTCGCTTTAACTGAAAATTGCGCGGTCGTGCGACGTTGTACCCAAACGAAATTTGCATCCTTTTTTTCCCACAAATAGAGCTTTCTTTTGGTGGTATTTGATCCCCTCTGCGTCATTTCTGATCGCCGCTATAAACAAAAGAAGAGCGACAATTTTGCAAAAAAAAACAAATGTCTTACTTTTTGCTAGAATACAAATCAAAAAAAAAAAATATAAAAAAACATTTTTTTTCACAGTTTTTGGCCGATTTATATTCTTCCTCATATTTGCGATAAAAAAAATCGCAATTGGCGTTTATTGATTGGTTTGCGCAAAAGTGGTCGCGTTTCCGGATGATGAGAATTCATTTTTGGGGTTTTTTTTTTTTTTTACTATTAATAGCGCCGATTTGCAATTTTTAGCAGTACTGCGATATTTCAGCGGACATGTCGGAACATTTTACCACTTTTTTGGGACCATTGGCATTTATACAGCGATCAGTGCTATAAAAATGCACTGATTACTGTGTAAATGCCATTGGCAGTGAAGGGGTTAACCTGCAGGGGCGCTCTAAGGGTTAACAGTGTTCCCTGGGCGTGTTCTAACTGTGGGGGGACTGCCCTAGCTGGGGAAGGGAAGTGGTCACAGCCTTCGTATACAGGAAGGCTGTGATCACAGCCCTTCCCCCTTCACACAGAGCGGAGGTCCGTGTTTACATACATGGACCTCCGTTCCTTCGCACGGGGGGGGGGCCATCGCGGGTAGCCGGCGGCAATCGAAGCCACAACACCCGCTCCCTGGCCCTCCCCGAACACAGTGAGCGCGCGGGCGTGCCTCCGGTGGCGCGCGCGTGCTCACTAAGCTCGATCCCGCAGCCGCCGTCGTATGACGGCGTTTTGCAGGAACGAGCCACTTTGTCTCCGTCAATTGCCGACCGGCGGTCGGCAAGCGGTTATAGAACGTTTTCTAAGCAGCGTCTCCTGCCACATAATCCGACACCCAGAGACTGTCCAGTGTGCATGGAGCCTGAGAGGAGGACTCAGAGCACTGGAATGGAAATGGTTTTAAGCCTTGTACACACGGTGCAACGGTCGTACGACTGAACGGCTCAAATCGTATGTTGGCTGTTGTATCTAGCATACTGACATGCACTACACGATCGTACGACCAAGCCGAACATAGTGTCGTGTTATGAACGTATAAAGAGAAAGTTCAGGTGCATGTAATTTGTGTCTGGCCGTTCCTGACTTCCAAGCATGCGTGTTTTGCACAATACAACTTGTTGGACCAACTGCTCTGTACACACGATACATCGGTCGTATGACCGCTTGTTGGTACTACCAAGTTTTCTAGTCTGCTCATACAACTTCTGTTGTACGACCGTCGTACGTCGGCTGTTCTAATCGCACGTACTAACGGCCCATTTAGCATACAACGGTCGTTTGTACGACCTGTTGTATACGATCGTCGACCCGTGTGTACAAGGCATCAGTGTAGGATTAGACTTCTATCTTAATTTTGATGTTTATGGATAAATGCTGGGGGGGGGGGTTGAATCCCCAGTGACCTTTTCTACATTTAGGGATTCATAGGTAATATTCTGTGCGATCTGACGACATTATAGTGTGTGTGAACACAACTGTGTCATTACATTTCCTTATTTGGAAACGTCCAGCCCTGTTGAAAACCACTAAGTGATGAAAGTGATCATTTGCACAAGTTACTTGTAAATGAACCTTTTCACTTGTACGTGACTATTAGAATGAAATCCTTTTTACAGCCGAGAAAAGAAATCATGACACACTGGTTCCCATCTTTATATGCAAATGGCCAATTTACAATATTTGGCAATCTGTGTGAGAGTGAGCAATTATGCTTCTTAATAGGTGGAGCAGGGAAAGAGAATAGAAGCTGGGAGTGGTTGCAGGCAGGTAAACCTCTGTCCTTACTTTATGCAACAATCACTTCATTGCTCTGGACATTTACTTTTCTGTACTGAAAGCTGCTGTCAGGGACATGGAGCTCAATGAGAAAACCTATGCTGGGGCAAATGGCTTTAGCAATGTTGCCTTTCAGGTAAGTCAAGCTATACATATATTCTGAATATAGAAAATGAATATATTGTTATTCTATCAAGCTGTAAAAGAATATGTTTTGATTGTATAATATCAAATTAGCAAGTTTGATTAGCTGGATAAAGTATTAAATATGAATTGAAAGTTACCTTTCTTGTAAATGTACAGGTGTACTAAGCAAGAGAGAAACAGGTGCGTCTGTGTTGTTTTCTTGTCAGCCAGCAACACAGTAATAAATATAATGGATACAATAGATCTGTATGAAATGCCAAAGGCTCTCGTGGCATCAAGCTGCCAGCTCTTTGTCATGACTTGTACATTCATCATTTTTGCCAAATGGGTCAGCTTACCAAGGAGAGGAGTTGCCTTACATCCTCTAGTAGAGAAGTGTGCACTGTGTGTAATGATGTCACTGTACCATGTGCTGCTGGAACAGGGAGGGGGTATATGAAGTATGCTGCACTCATCAGAACACATTCATTGATGGTAAAAAAATAAAAATAAAAAAAAAATAAAAAATTCTAACTATGAACTAAGATTTAAAAGAAAATATTGTGGATAGTAAATAATACACTGTACTCTCTCTCCATATATATATATAAATACCTGTTTGTCTGTTGTAGTTTTGTAACTAATTGTATGAATTATTAATTGGCATTTATATCAGTTTCACATAGGCAAACATGTCAGCATGAAACATTCTATAGGTAGAGAGAAAAAAATTAGAATGTCAATTTTACAGTGAAATGTGTGTGCGTATGCATTATACTTTATATTGTAATATTTAGGTATAGTTACATGTGTTTATCTAATCTTATATATGCAGGCATGTTTGTATGGTACATTTTGTTACCAACAAGAACACTGTAAAGTGTCTATTTTATCATAAATTACATCAATATATATGATCCATTTTAATATGTATTTTTTTTTTTTTGTTTCAATGTTTTTATTGAAGTTATCTAGTTAACAAGAAGAAAAACAGAGAGAGATTTACATGCATACGTAAATGACACATTCTAAATACAAACAGATTAATGATAACAGTAGTAGTGTCCAGCTCAGGGTTTCTCAACCAGGGTTCCATTGAACCCTAGGGTTCCTCCAGAGGTTGCTAGAGGTTCCTTTAGCAATGAGCAATTTCTACCTCTCAGATAAATTCCCACTGACACCATTGATCTTTTTAGCTATCTGTAAGGGGGTAATTCTTCCCAATGACCACAAGTGTAAGGAGCATTCTTCTCATTGACCACACATGTAAGAAGCATTCTTCCCACTGACCATCACCCTAATGTATCATGGGTTGTATATAGAGTTATTTTTAACAAGGGTTCCTTGAGGCTGGAAAGTTACTTCAAGGGTTCCTCCATGTTGAAAAGGTTTAGAAAGACTGGTCCAGCTAGATATGACAATGCATACAATTGAAGAGCAATAAGGGTCAACCCAAAAAGAGAGTAGGGTAGTGCACATGATGGACTCTGTGATAGAGTTATAGAAACGCATACCTGGCATGCCTCCTTAACACCCAAACACCCCTATTGGGAACAGACTGATGAGTGGACGGGGGCATTTACAGCCAACACTTGCCTTTCTATCTCACCAGTTCTCCAAAAAGTATATTCGAGTCACATAACATCTTGGATAAAACATATATATCAGGCTCATTTTCAGGGAGGAGCTTCAAGGGATAAATCCATGAAAATACATTGAAATATATTTAAATACATCTTGTCTGGTGCAGCTTTAAACCCCGATGGGGAACCTTAAGCCTCGTACACACGGTGCGACGTTCTATATGAAAACGGTCATACAACAGCTTGTTGTACGATCATCCGACCATTAGTATGCGCGATTAGAACAGCCAACGTGTGAAGGTTGTACAACAGGCATTGGATAAGCAGACTAGAAAACGTTTGCTGTACAACAAGCGGTCGAAAAACTTTTGTATCGCGTGTACAGAGAAGTTGGTCCAACAAGTTGTATGTGCAAAACACGCATGCTCAGAAGTCAGGAACGCACGGAAGTGTCTGTTTGTGTAAACCTACGTTCCTAATTCACAAATCACAGTCACCTGAACTTCCTCTTTATACGCTCGTAGCACGTCACTGCGTTCGGCTTGGTCGTACGATCGCTTAGTGCATATCAGTATGCGAGACACAACAGCCAACATTTGATTTTGGACGTCCGGTCGTACGACCGTTGCATTGTGTGTACGAGGCTTTAGTTTTTACTATGATGAGAGAAGGGTGTGGGGAGGACAGGGTGTTAATGTGCATTTTTGGGTCCTGATTGAAACATTCATATCTTAAGTAAATATGTATCTACAAGCTTTTAAGTAAATCCATACCACCGTGTCAATAAACATAGGCGTGTGCACAGGGGGCACACCCTAATCACTATGTGCGGTGCCAATTTCCCCTACTGCCCAGGCTCTCCCCCCACCTTTGTTAGCCCCCGCCCCGCAGTTCGCTGGCTTTCCTCTTCTCCTCCCCCCCAGGCTGCTGAGGGAGATGTTTCAGGATGGAGAGCAGGGAAATGGGCTAGTAAATAGGTTATTTACAGGTCCCTTCCTTTTGTAAATGAATGCACTCGCTCACTGTGTCCATTCATAACTGACGCATAGTAAACTGAGTTCACTATGCTTCAGTTTTTGAATGAACAGGAAGCCATTCAGCACAGAGCACTTCCCATTCACTTACTGTGCAGTACAGCAGAGGCTGCAGAGAAAGGCATGTGTGTTTGAGCTTTGGGGTGCACACAACAATAGGCTGTGCAGACCTATGTTAATAAACATATAAAACTCTCAGTAGGAATTCAATACAGTCACTGATAGGCTGCTTTGGTGCCTCGAGATTCACAATGTTTTAGTTCATTTAAGAAAACTGAGCATCAGCCCAGCCCCTCTTACCCCATTCCACATTATTGATGGTCAGTAAGAAAGCAGACATAGCAGGAGGGCTGGAACTTGATTTCTCTATCAAGGCTAATATTTTACACTTAAAACACCCCAAATTTTTTTTTGTTCCAGGTTTAAAGTAGCAATTTACTAATATTCACAGGCATCTGTAACGAGCAGAGCCCTCTGATTCCTCCTGTATTAAAACTGTATTGTCTGCCCTAACATTGTAAAGCGCTGCACAAACTGTTGGTGCTGTATAAATCCTGTATTAAATAATCTGTAGGTGCCCGAGTTAAATTCCTGACCCTGGTCTGAATATATACATTTCCCTTTTGTATATGTACGGTAATTATTTCTCTGTCTTAACACATATACTGTGTTATTTTTTTTTCCAAAAGAATGCCCATGCAATCTTAATTTTGTACTATGTAACTTGTGACTCTAAGTGACTTTATTACAAAAAAATACAAGGCAGGATCTATCAGCAATGCCGGAAGTCGTGGTAAATGTCAGAGAATAATAATGGTAAATCAGATACTGAAAATGTAGTGGGCAGAATGGAAACACGCAGTGAGCAGTTAGTCAAACATTAAAACATGCTTTGTAAATATTAAATTGCAAACAAATGCTCTAGTGAACTTTCACAAAAGGAAGAGATCCTACTTAAATATAGTGATTCTTGTTTTTAACAATTAGGTTAATTAGTGATCTGCAGAAAAATACAAATAATTGGAATTGTAGCACTCCAGTGACCTCTTCTCTACATCTACAGTATACGTTGTATCATGTTTATGCTGTATATCTGTAAAGAGATCATTTAGGAAATATTTATTTATGATGAAGGAAACCTCCTTTTTGTAATCAGCAGATTGTAGCTAAACATACCACTGATGGGGCATTTTGAGGGGCCATTTCACCCCTCAAACAAGAAAAGTCCTGGGACAACTAAGGCGTTATACACAAGGACGTTTCTTAAAAAATAAACAAAACGTCGGGCCCAATGTCAAGGAAAAAAAATTGGCGTTTTTCGGCGTTATGCATCGGCGTTAGTGAGCGTCAGCTATTCTGCTATTTGTCAACCTAAAAACGTCGGCGTCAAAAAACACTGGTTAACGCTGGTATGGCGTTAGTTGGCGTTCGTTGGCGTTAGTGAGCGTTTTGCGGCGTCGGCGTCAAAACATGCCAAAACGTTACAGCCTCAGAACGCGCTGGCCGTGGGTTCTAGTTTCAGCTCACTAACGCCGACGCCATCTACAGCTCAAAAACATCAGCGTTTTTATGTTAGTCATTAACTAACATGAAGAGCTGCAAAAAACGCCAGAAAACGGCGGCGTCAAAAAACGTCCATGTGTATGAGGCCTAAAACTCATTGGGCCTAGGTTCACATTAGAATGTGGTGCAGCAAACCTGAAATCTGTGCATGTTTCCCACACTGAATTCAAATCACACTACCCTTGCGATCTGAAGTAGGTCTCAGTGCAATGACACCCTAAACCCAGTACGCTTGCCTGCACTGGATTGCATTATACAAATTGACCATGTGATCTAGTTGCAGTGCAGTTCCAAAATTGGTGCATGCAGTTCCAAATCTGGTACAGATATGGTGTGATCTGAGCCCATTCAAAATGAATGGGCTTAAATCGCACCGCTCTGTATCACATGTGATTAGCACAGGAATATGATGCAGTTACTGTGTGATTCATATGTGGTTCATAGTGTGAAGCAAGGCAAACTGCTGAATTGACAAATCTGCTTTGGTCTTTATTTTGTTAATACTGTGGGGTTGATTTACTAAAGGCTGTTGTCATTGCAAGGGGATTTACAATATTCAGGGTCATTTTTCCTTATCATGGTGAATGTGGTGAAAACTAATCATAATTAACAAATGAAAATCATGCGAGCAACCAATGTGTATATATATATATATATATATATACTAATTTAAGCAGGCAGCAATCATCACATTCCCAATATAAATGTGCAACACATGCTAAAACCAGAAAATGCTGCACTAATATTAAACCATATCTAATCTCTGAGGGTCGGTTCACACATAGGCGATCCGACTTCAGGGGCAACTTTGCTAGGCGGTTTGAACGCTACTTCAAGTAGACTTCAGCGCAACTTTGGGTGACTTACAATGCGACCTGAAGCGACCTCCATACCAGGTGACTTTTCCTGTGGCCAATCAGAAAAGGGAGGCAGGGGGTTGCCTGGGTAATTTGTGGGGAGTAACTGTGTAAATTCTATTCTTTTTCCTGTAAAGTCGCTTCAATATAGATGGGGATCCGACTTGGAGGTGACTTCCATTGAATTCTATGGGCACAAGTCGGATAGACGTCACCTTGAAGTAGTACAGGAACTTTTTTTGAAGTCGGAGTGACTTCAGTAGTGAACATTAAGACAGCTCCCATTCATTTTAATGGGATTTCTGATGTCAAGCGACTTGGGGCGACAGTCGCGGCAGTGTGAACCAGCCCTAAGATAGGTGTATCAATTTCCCTGTGTCAATTACTAAAAAAATGTTGCAATATTAAAACAATGTTGTTAAACTGAGACAAAATAAATTAAAATAAACTATAACAATTGTATCTTCTTATAATAGTCCATCAATATTATTCAGTGATCCAGTGAAATTGTGATAAAAGACAATTTCCAAACAAAATGTCCAAACGTATATTCCTGAGTCTTCTAATATCCTCAAGAAGCGTGCCTTATATGAATTCACCACTGTGCTCCCCCATAAGAAATACGCTCTCCTTAGAAAGTGTGACCTCACAGTTCAGTTCAGTCAAAGAACACTTTTTAGTCACTCTGGACTAGCAGGTGCTGATTTTTCTCCTTACTACTCCGTCAGTGTTCCTCCATTGTAATCCGATGTATTAGACGTTACATCTACTTATCTTAGAGATTAGATGTGGTTTAGTATTAGCACAGCATTTTCTGGTTTTAACACTTTCCAAATAATGCCCAACCATGTCCAAAACAATGTGAGAATTTTTTTAGAAAGATAGTATTTTTGCTTGCTCACGATTGGATGATGGAAGTCAACAGAGCTTCATCTCATTCACTAAGCTAAGGGAAAATTCAGTTGCAAAGTGAACAGCCTATTTGCCTTTAGTAAATCAACCCCTATGTGTCCAGTCATCCTTTCCTGCATTCCCCACTTATGCAGGCTGTGACTGCCTAAACCCACTTGTCACTCTCTTTCTGTGGCGGCTGGAGAGGAATAAAAAAAAAACCCAAGCAAAGGGGTAAGTAGGGGTGTTTTGCAGCAGCATACTTATATTCATTAAATTAGCAAAAATTCCAATATAAACCTACATTATTGCCTGGGGTCTTGTCAGTCTGCAGGCTACAGGCACACGGTACATCTGCCATTGTTCCCAGTCTTAAGGCCCATACACAGGGTACAATGGTTGTACAACAACGGTTGTACTACAACTTGTTGTACGATCATCCGACTGTTAGCACCCACGATTACAACAGTCGACGTACGACAATCGTACTACTGAAGTTGGATGAGCAGACTAGATAACTTTTGTTGTACGACTGTTGAATCGTGTGTACAGAGAAGTTGGGCCAACAAAGCAGTACATGCAAAACAAGCATGCTCAGAAGTCAGTAACACCCGGAAGTGTCTGTGCGTGTAAACCTACATTCCTAATTAACAATTCGCCTGAACTTCCTCTTTATACGCTCTTAACAAGTCACTACGTTCGGCTTATTGAAGCTTTGTTGTACGATTACTTGACTCAGGTCAGTAAGCTTGACACAACAGCCAACAGCAGATTTTGGGCAAAAGTTGAACGTGCGGTCGTACGACCATCACACCGTGTGTACGAGGCATTAGTATGAAGTGCAAAGTAAAGAAAAGGAAGCAGTGCTGGTTGTGGAAAACTGGCAGCAGCACAAAATATTTTGTATGTATTTGAAAATGCGAAAGAGGAGAAGGCATTGTATATGAATATTAGTGAGAAATAATTAAATAAAGGTAATTGTGATGTATTATTAATACTTTCTTACCATGTCAGAACTGTGAAAAATGTGAAAACTCACTTATTGCAGTAAATAAACTCATACACCCCAACACTATATGTATCTGTTCACCACTGTCAAGGCTGCTGATAGGGCAATACAGCTGGCCCACCTGTACCGGGCTCAAGCCTCATCAGTTCAGAAAGGGGGTCCAGGCAGCTGCTGAGAAGGAGAGCCAGCTGGACTATTGCTGACACTTGTGTCTCTTGTGGATCCCAATGAAGCATTGCCGGCTTCTACTCCTCTTTCTCCCACCAGCTGCGCTGCAGAGGGATCAATACTTGGATCTGCGCCTCTCACTCTCCCAACCACCCACCCCACAGCGATGTTGGCTTCCCTCCTCTCCTGTCCCCAGGGGGATTGTTTCAGGATCGAGAGTGGGGTAAGGGGGTTCCTGGTCAATATGTTCTATTTACCAGCCCCTTCCTTTTCTGAATGAACACAGTGAGTGATCAATAAACTGTGCTTTCTATGCTATTTTCCATTCATTCATGGTCCAGTGAAGCTCAAGCTGTAGAGAAAGGGACTGGGGAATGTCTGACCTCAGTCCCTTTCTCTGTCTCAAAAGTGAGGCATCAGGGGTCTGTTTGATATTTCCCCAGAGGCCCCCCAACAGGCCAGTTAGAAATATGTAAAAATAAATAAATAAATAATAAAATGCAAATATATATTTACAACACTAAAAATATGATATTTTCAGAGGGGGGGGGGGCTGTATGGGGCCTGACCACTGTACTATTTAAAAAAACAAATACATAAATTAAAATATTATCACACAAAATAACTATTGGAATAGACACCGCCATTGATTTTGATGCATTCCATGGTTTAAATGGTAACGGTAAATGTAAATAAAATAAACTGATAATTCTAAGCCCTAGCATACCATACTTGAGCCATGAAATAGGATGAGCTTTTACTTGTCAAATGTTTTATATTCAAAATCTAGGTTATTGGCTATATTAATCAATTAGATGTCAGCTGTCATTGTTGTACATGTTAGAAAATAAAAAAATTCTTGTAACATTAGCAAACCCTGTTAATAAGTAATTGGTAATCTATACTTACTCAATTTCAGTCAAAGAGTAACTCCACTTTTGTTGAGAAAAAAACATCCCCCACTGGGTGATTTATGTACATTGCAAGGAGTTTTAACAAACTTTGTTGCAGATTCCCACCTTTAGTTATTCTGAAGAAATCCCTGTTTGTTTCTCTGTGTCCAGGTACACAGTGAATCAAATGGGAGTGGTTTCATAGTTATCAATGAGCTGCTGCACCTGCAGGGCTCTAAAGAGGAAAATTGCAGGCACTGCCTCCCTAGACGTGATTTCCTACTGGAGGTATCTCACCAAAAATGATATTTTTGCTGCAGGGGATGCCTGAAATCTGACTTGTATCTTAGTGCAGACTTCTGGGAAAATCAGTGAGCCAATCAGACAAGAAGGAAATTACATCTGGGGAGCGTTCTGTACACATTCTGTGTACAAAACACCTCCAAGTAGCCATATTGCATTGCATTTACAGAAAATTACAGAGCTGCAGATTGAAAAGGAAAGGTACTTTTAATAACATCCAATTACAATATGACTCGTGTCACAATTGTATATGCAATATTAATTTTTTTTTTCATTTGATATTTTTTACCCCCACAAAAGTGGAGTTACCCTTTAAATTAAACCAGTACCACAGAGCTTGTACCAGTCTATTCACCAACTCAGCATTTCTGCCACCCCAATGTCACTGGGAGAGTGACAGTGCTCTGGATGTTGCTATTGGACACAAGAAAAACACACTTTTCCATAACTCCAAGCTTGTCCTCCTTTCCATGGCCCCTTCTGTAGCTCTTTCTTTCCTGTGACTTCAGGCTAAGTCCCTAGATACTCTGTGCCAAGCGGTCAGTCCTAGTATGTGGGGAACTAGCCGCTAATGAAGGGGCCAGGCATAACACCCCTTAACTACTAGAGTATTCGTCACCTTTGCCATGTCACACATTTTCTGGCTAGTTGGCTGCGTCAGTGTCCGGGCTGGGCTCAGCCCTCCCTTCTCAGAGCTCTAGTGCTCAGCTGTCGGTTAATTGCCAGTACTCTTCATTCCACAGTGACTCACCTGGTCTTCATTTCCTGCGCATCACCTAGCCCTGCTAGCTATTTAAACTGCCTGGATCAGAACTCCCGTGCTTTCACCTCATCAACATATTCCGTTTTTCTCTGCTGTGTTTTCCTGTTAAAGACTTTGCCTGGCTGACTTCTCTTCTGGTTCCTGATCCTGTTTGCTGCCTCTGACTATGGTGATTTCTGGATTAAAGACTTTTGCCTGGCTGACTTTCCTTCTGGTTCCTGTTTGCAGCCTCTACTATGCTGATCTCTGGATTCCTGTTTCACTGGCTTGTTCTGACTACCCACTCTGTTTACCGAACACTGGCTATGTTTTGACTAAGTTTGCTCTGTTTGTACCATTTTATTAAAACATGTGATTTTTACTGCACTTCTATCTCAGTCTGATTCATAGTTCCTGACAGTCAGCAAGTGACACAAATATGGTAGTCATTAGCAACCGCACTCTACCTTCCTCTGAACAGCATTCTGCTAGTTAGATTTTGTACTGTATCTTCTCTAACTTGAGTCCCCTTGTTGTAAGCCCTGTTCTTTTGATATGCTGTGCATGCACTCCTTTAGTGACCTCAGACCAAGCAGTTTAGATTAACAAATACAGATTTTTTGCTGAAGTAGGAGACAAGGACATCTTCCACACACTGTCCCATACAAAGTGCTCCAGTGCCCAATATAAATGGACTGTACGTTAGGCAGATGGCAAAGTCCATAAAAGCAATCCTTTCAAGGCAAGAGTCCATTTAGGCAGTAAACCACAAGAGGTAGCAGCAATCCATTAAAGCCCATGATTCAGTAAATATACTCACAAGGCAGGAAGTCCATAGCTGGAAGCTAAAAGTCCGTAAGGGTCCACAGGTTTCAGACCCCACTGGAAACCCCAACTGGACTCCCAGCACCCCCTCAAGGGGGTGATCAACTCCAACAGAGTAATATCTACATTTGGCAGGCTTTCCACAACAGCTTCTAGGACACTTAAGCCTCGTACAAACGATCCAATTTTCGGATGACCGTTCATCTGTTTTTTTTCCGGTTGCTAGTCTCATGTCGAAAGTGAAGAGGTTACTAACCATACGAAAATTCTCGTACGACCGAATTCAACTTCAGAAGTGACATAATGGGGTTGATTTACTAAAGTTGCAGAGTGCAAAAATCGGTGCAGCTGTGCATGCTAGCCAATCAGCTTCTAACCTCAGCTTGTTCAATCAAGCTTTGACAATAAAACCTTGAAGCTGATTGGTTTCTGTGTGGAGCTGCACCAAATTTTGCACTTTCAAGCTTTAATAAATCAACCCCAATGTGTTGAATTGTTCTGTATGTATTCTTTCGTATCTGGGCATGCGTAGTCTTGCTCTTATGATTCTTTTCAAACAAAAACTGTACTAATTATATGAAAATCAGACATTGTGGTCACATCTGACAAAAATTTTATAGTCTGCACATCCAGCTTTTGACGTCCGAAAAATCAGAATCGGCTGTCGAAAACACCGATCCGAAAATCGGCAGATCGTTCGTCATACGCGTACGAATTTTGCATCATGTGTACGGACCTTTAGTGAGCCCTATTTATATGGTATGACCTGTGGGGGGTGAAAAACCTGGCCAGCAGCATTAACTTCTCCTTTTCAGACACCACCAGCTCAGCAGGTCAACCTGAGGACACATTGCAGCTAGAAGCCATTGTAACAATTTGCACCTTGTTGGCTTAATTAACTTGAGGGCATGAACACAGCAGAAACAAAAACATGAACTCAAAACCTTCTTGGAAGCTTATATACCTAATATTCTATATTTTCCCATGCAGACAAATTTGATAAAAAAATCCCCCTCTTATGCTCCGTTCACATCTCTGTGCATGCACATCCTGAGTAGAGCAGCCTATTCATTTTAATGGGCTGCCCTACCTGTGAAAAATGTGTGAAAAGAAGTCCCCAACCCTTTTTAGAAGGTATCATGAAGGCTCCCTTTTTAGCAAGTGTGAAATCACACCGCTGCAGCTGATGGATGGAGGTGCCATTAGGAATTAATGGTATCCCTGCATGTCTGCTAAAGTGCGGCATGTTTCTCTGCAGGTTGCGAACATGCAGAGATGTGAGCCTATGCTTTGAGGCTGATAATGTTTATAAAAGCTAGTAGTTAATTACAAAATGTGCTAATCCTATATTCACGCATTCACTGATTAGTGAATCTGGATAACCATTAACAATCCTCACAATGTTTTTGCGCCTGGCTAAAGTCAAGCTTTCCCATGTTCTAGAGGCAAGTAGCAAACATGGCAGATCACCCTGCTAATTCTATAGTGAATGTTCCTGTATTCAATATGAATATTACAAGAAATTATAGATCATTTCAGCTTCTTGCAAAATAGCAAACTGCAGCCTAGAACTGCTAAATGTTGTTCAGTCCCTTATAAAAAAACAAAAAAATGTTTTTAAATTCGGTAACATCCACCAACACAGTATTTGCTTGGCTGTTATTTTAACTCTGCTGCTTTAATAACTCATGGGTCACTGACTCAGAACAAGTATGCAGATCAGGAGTTCTAACCTCACTGATTTGCCAATGAGAATAAGATCAACAGATTTCATGGTGTAAGGAACAAAGTGTGGCCTGTGTGGAAGAAAGAAAAGCAAGGTATACACCATTCACCCTACACCCAAAACTGTCTAATAAAAACAGCTCTATAAAAGGTCATACAGTGGAGGTCAGCAACCAGTTGAATCATGATCTACTCATTGATCGTGGGCAGGTGAATTTGGAAAGGAGGGGTGGCATTTACTGGTACCGATCCCTCACTGTGTTCATTCATAACTGAAGCATAGTAAACTTCCCATTCATTCACTATCTAGTGCAGCTGAGGCTACATTGAAAGGGGCTGGAGAATATCTGTCCTCAGTCCCTTTCTCTGTCTCAAAGTGAGATATCATGGGTCTGGTTAGACCCCTGATATTCCACCAAAGCCCCTAATGGGGCTTCTAAAAAAAATTTGAAAAAATATTGCAAAAAATGTAAAAATAAAGCTGTAAAAAATAAAATTATAAAAATAAAAAAAATCGGACACCATCCTCTGCCCTACTGACAAAGTCCACTGCCCTTCTGACACCAACCTCTGCCCTACTGATAAGTCTACTGCTTTACTGAATTATACTGACAATTTTTAAGGCAGTGTAAGCTCAGATTATTTGTTTTGTTTTATTATTTTTTGCTAAGATTTCCTTACTATTTAGTTAGGCCTTGCTACTTAATTTCTTTAAAAAATAAGGCTGCCAAACACCAGTGACCTTTGATCTCTTTCATGTTGTTAATGTAGATCTCCACCTCTCAAAGGTTACTTACCCTTGATTGAACTTTCTTTGTTATGTTGGAATTCAGCTTTAAAGTAGAACTATAGGCAAAACTTTTTTTTATAATTTTGGATAGAGTAAGACCCCTTTCACACTGCAGCGCCGCTAAAACAGCGCTAAAGCAGCGGCCGTTTTTGCTGTGCTTTGGCGGCGTTTTAGCGGCACTTTTGCGCTGGTTTTCGGGCGCTGGCGGGCCATTTTTTGGGTAAAAAAAACAAAAAATACCAGTTTTGCAGCGTTTCCGAAGTACTTTTCAGGCACTTTGGAAGCTCTCCCCATTCATTGCAATGGACAGGGGCATTTTGGGAGTGCTATTTACAGTGCTCCCAACCCGCCCCAAAGATGCTGCTTGCAGGACATTTCCTAACGTCCCACAAGCGCACCTCCCCAGTGTGAAAAGACACACTGCCAAAAATGGGAGGCAGTTTTCAGGTGTTTTTCAGAGGCTATATCTAGTGCTAAAATGCCTGAAAACTGCCTCAGTGTGAAAGGGGTCTTAGGGAGGGTTATAACTCCTGTCAGATTTTTTTTCACCATCTGTGTCCCATTGGGGAGATTTCCTTTCACTTCCTGTCCCCCTAGCCGAACAGGAAATGAGAGGAAATCCTTGCAAATTAAGGGAATTCTTTGGGGACCCCCAGATCACCAGAAATAGTGTCCCCATTGCAGTGGCGGCCAGCGGCGCGGCACTGACAGCACCCCCCACCCAGCAGACCATGGCGTGACACTGACAAATACAACCTCCCTCCTTGGGAGGACGTGTCGGGGCACCTACCCGATCTAGGGCTGGTGGGCCGCAGTGTCCTCTCCTCCTCTCCCGGGATGTGGGCAGCGGCTTCGCTCTCCGCTCCTCCTGCAGCTTCACCGTGTGTCTTCTCTCTGTTCCTCCTAAGCGCTAGGCATCCAATAGGATCGCCTAATGCTTTGGCCAATCGGGAAACAGGTCTCAAGTCCTGCCTCTTGATTGGCTGGAGGAACTTTAGTATGAAAATTGGGAAAACTAATTTGCTATCGTCACACAACTGGGTGGGATCGCTGCACCCCAAGCCCACCCTTTTTTGAAGCCTATTCAATCAGGGGCTTCAAAATTCACACTTTCCCCAATGGAATCCATAGTCCAGAGCCCTGATATGTAGATCAGGGGGTCAGACGCCAGGATGGGGGGGGGGCGGCGCCCGTGCAACCTCTATGGACGGGCCGCAACTGCCCCATTGGTAGATTTCCCCTCTTTTACTTTTCTGGGGACAACCCAAAATTTGGGATTTTCTTTTACTTTCACTTTCAATGATAATGGTGAACAGGACAAATAGAAAGGGGGAATCTCCCTAACGGGAAAACAGACAGCAATAAAAACTGACAGGTGTTCAAATAGTTTTGCCTTTAGTTATACTTTATTTGACAAAGGCTCTTCTTCATGCAATGTAAAATCCTCCATTGATGGTGCAAACTGGTATTTAGTAAAACCAAGCTGACATATTTCTACTGTCTGCAGCAAAGCAGGGACTGTGAAGAGCAGGCAATTGAAATGAATATCTATTTTACTCTTGCTTGTAGGCTGTCTTAATTAAAACCTACATAACCAGCATTACCTTCAACAATGTGGCCATAGTTCAACAATGGCTGCTTATTGCATGCCAAGTAACACACAAGGAAGAGAAAACTATTTTTATTTTCAACAAAGTTACTTTTGTTTCAAATTGTTATACATAACATTGCGGCGTTGTGTCATGTCCAGTCATGTAATTACGTATAAATCAAGAAACAAAAAGCAGTTGTGGAAATGCATATAGTAGTTGTGGAAACTTATAGTAATCACCATAAGTCAAAAGTATTTTCTATAAAAAAGAATTGTTTTTGATAGGGTTAAAAATGTCCAGATACTATTTTACAATTTAAAGGGAACTTATCTTGAGAAAAACACGGAGGCTGCCATGACTAACTTAATATTCAGCAAAAGCTAGGAGTCTGATTGCCCTTAACTGCTTGCCGACCATAGATTGTATATACACGGCAGTAAGGCGGTTCTCCTGGGCAGGATCACGTACCTGTATGTGATCCTGAATTTCTGGGTCTGGGGCGCACACGTGCCATGACACAATGTCCGCTGGGACCCACCGATCGTTTGATACACAGACAGAAGGGCAGTCTGTGAGAAGGGAAGGTTGTGATACTGTGTTCCTGCAAAGCAGGAACACGGATCTCTGCCTTCCCATAGTACAAGCACCTCACACAGTGTACACAAGCACAGGTTAAGCACACAGTTAACCTCTTGATCGCCCCTGATGTTAGCCCCTTCCCTGCCAGTGTCATTAGTACAGTGACAGTGCATATTTTAGCACTGATCAATGTATTAGTGTTGCTGGTCCTCAAAAAGTGTTGCTTAGTGTCCGATTTGTCCACTGCAATGTTGCAGCCCCACTATAAGTTGCTGATCACCGCCATTACTGGTAAAAAAAAAAAAAACGAAAAAAAGTTCCATAAATCTATGCCATAGTTTGTAGATGTATAGCTTTTGCGCAAACCAATCAATGTACACTTATTGTGAAGAAATGTGATTTTTTTCCATTTTTTTATTAGACATGTTTTATTTTTTCAAAATGGATGGCAATTTTTTGTTTATATCACAAAACATAAAGACTGCAGAGGTGATCAAATACCACCAAAAGAAAGCTATATTTGTGGGAAAAAACAGACAATTTTATTTGGGTACAGCATTGCACGACCGCGCAATTGCCAGTTAAAGTAACACAGTGCCGTATGACAAAAAATGGCCTTGTCATAAAGTGGGGGTAAACCTTCCAGATTTCAAGTGGTTAAATGTCTGTTACACTTCTGTGCATGTTAGCAGAGGAACAGCTAACCAGAACATTCCCTTCATCACACACTTTTTAACCACTTCAGCCCCGGAAGGTTTTGCAGCTTTAGGACCAGAGCACTTTTTGCGATTCGGCACTGCGTCGCTTTAACTGACAATTGCGCGGTCGTGCGACGTTCTACTTCCCTTACAAGACCAATCGACAAGGAGACGATTGTACGTGTCTTCACATTGTCTGTAAATTGGTGAACTTTAGACCTTCCAAATGGGGGTGAAATACTGTTCCGGTAAAAAACAGTATGCCGTGACACAATGAAATTGACCGTTAACGCGCCAGCACGTTACGACATGGGTTTATTTTAACAGACAAAAAAGGGTGTTTATATCGAAAGAAAACCACCATAAACTAGTGGAGACGTCAGAAATACAAAACACTATATTTGTTTTTTAACGGTAGGTAAAACTTTTTTATTTTGTACAGATTATTTTTTTACCTTTTTTTAGTGTA
>BLSH010338731.1:415951-432079 GCA_018402905.1 Glandirana rugosa | reverse complement strand
GATACATTACAGTGAGTTAGCGTTGTCACCCTAAGACAGGAAACGTGTTGCCGGTAGGATCCCCAGGTGAAAATAAAAGAAAATGGGTCTGTAAAAACGAATATGAATGTAGCCACCGCTTCCAACGTCTGGTATACTTCTTTAGATTGCATTTTTTTCTTGGGTTTAAGCACACTTTAACTGCAGGGCAACTGTGAAAGGCAAACTATTAGAGGTCAGTCTATGCAAAAGCACCATGAAAGTCTCTGCTCCAACAACAGTGACAGATGCTTTACTTTGAGTAACAGCTTTAGTTACATGGAAAGGTGGTCTAGCAGGCTCAAGTGCTAGAGAGAAATCCAACTACATGAAGCTGAACTAGATGACAGTACTGCAGCATGACAAAACTACTCTTCCTGCCATACGGAAACCCTAACACCTCTCCTTACAATTCCACTAGTTAATTGTGACTGACATATTATACATTGTTCTTTTGATGGTGTCTTATATTTATGTTTATAACAAATGTATAAAACAATTATTTTGCTATCTAACTATAGTTTATATTCTATTTTATTGAATTCTTGAAAATTGGGCTTTGCACAACAGGAATTGTCTATATATGGAGCAGTATACTTTATTTACAGGCTTAAAAATTGTGACAATTCCTCCTATCCCTAAAGGTGAGGTGTGTATTAGTAACGTGGGAGTAAAAAGTTATGAGTGTTGTGATTCTAGTGTAGGTTGCAGTTGCTGATTTATTTGATATTTATAGCTATGACTGACTTATGACTTGCTGACTCAGAAAGAGTGATTATGAATAGTGGTATGATTATTACTGTGTAGTCATACATATTTCCTAATTTTTTTGAGGAGCCCACCATATGGGTATACATAAGGTCATAAAAGAACAACTTTGAAAATCAAGTATAATCAAAATTACTGTCATCTATGCTGCAGTCCTTTTACGTTAATATAGACTTGTCATATGATTGCCTGTAACTTCCTTCTCTAAAAACTACAGAGCGTTCAGGACATACTTGCCTTCATTTTAAGGCTCCATGCACACTGATCTTAAAAAAAAGTCTGTTCTCTTGGGAGTAAAAACTGCTCATATAGAGTATTTTTTGTACAAAGTCTAGACGAGTTTAGGAAAGTTTACGTTTCTTTCTGCCAGTAGGCTCCAATCAGGAATGCGAACCAGAAGGGTTTTTTTCCTGCCTCTAAATGTTAAGCTCAAAATATGCCTCTAAATGTTCTAATGTGAATGGAGAATTTAAAGTCTTGCAGAGCCAGAAACAATCTTCTGACCTCTGTTCCATTTGCTCTGAGCCATCCACTGTAGAGGAGAATGGACTGTAATCAATCAGAGCCTTCTGTCCAAAACGTAATACCTAATTGACTCTGATGCCCACTTCATAGCCAGGCATTCCCTTTACACTAAATAGTTCCTCGCTGAAGAGGTTTGTGTTCAGCTGAGGTATGTTACTGAATGACCTTCCCCATTCATTTCTTGGGACAAGACTGTTCAAGGGCCAATATCAGAGGCATCAGTTTATACAAGAAATTATTGGCTAAAATTGGGAGTGGTTAACTCTTATCTCTTAGGCCCCATACACACGGACATTTTTTACAGCCACATTTTTGAGCTTTTTTTGCAGTTCTCAATGTTATTCAATGGCCCCATACAAACGCTGACATTTTTGAGCTGTAGATAGCGTCTGCATTTGTGAGCTGAAAGCAGAAACCACGGCCAGTGCGTTCTGAAGCTGCAACGTTAGAACTTTTTTTTACACTGAGCCGGCAAAACACTCACTAACGCGCATTAACGCTATATCGACGTTAAGCATCGTTTTTAGCGCCGGCGTTTCCAGGTTCAAAAATAGCAGAGGGATGTCTTTTCAAACAAAACATGAAATAGCTCTGACACTCAATAACGTGCATTAACTCTAATGCAAAATGCAGATGAAATCGCGTTTTTGACGCCGATTTTTTTCCTGACGTCGGTCCCGACGTTACAGCTCGTTTTGTTAATACGCCCATATGTATGAGGCCTTACACAATACTACCTTCAGCTTTTGAAAAACTCACTCTGCCCTTTCATTCCATTCAGCACTAGACTCCTTTAGTGAAGCTTGTAAGTGGAGCTGCTATAGTAACAAAGTTAGGCATAAACCTTTGGTAGAATCCTACCTAAGGCTAAATTATAATGTTTCATTAGTACCTATTGGAGGCCTTACAGTCCCTGCTCAATGCTGTTTACCATCCCTGCCCAATGCTGTAGCCCAGATTCCAGGCTTCTCCAATACCTATCATGTACTGTTTTGGATTGCCTAATAACAAACCTTACAAATGAAGTTTTGAACTGCCAGGACCTTCTGTAGGTGGGAATCCTAGTCAAGAGAAAAAGATAACATAGTCTAGATATGCCTAAGCATATGCTTTGTGGGGCTAAGTAAGAAAGCAGTCCATCGTTCTTTAAAAAGGGACCAGGGCCCCATGTAGGCCAAAGGGATGAGTTATGATCTGGTACAAAATGTTTGTGTATCCCAAGTCAGCCATAACCCCCCTCGCCAAATCTGGGTGAGAAGCCCTAAATTACACATACGCACCATCCCAAATCCTGTTAGCCAGCAACTCAAATAAATATAAATATATAAATACTGTACATAGTTTTAAATAGAGCAAGCAAGGGTCAAAACATCTGTTATTTCCCATTTCATTGATGGTGGTCACAAAGATTCATTATTATTGGCATCTGTGTCCTTCTTTGGTAGAAGCCCCTGGGTAAGAGGAAGTTTCCCTAATAGATGTAAAAGAATGACAGAGGTTCTAACACTTTGCCATTCTGACAGTCCACACCAAAATCTAAAACTATAGATTAGAAAAACTTTTGCTGGACATTCAAACTCTAGACCTATTAGGGAATTTATGATATTCATTCCATTAAAGTCTCAGCTACATCTTATCATTGCATTTATATTTTTAATATTTATTTTTACAAGTGGTTAATAGTACACATAACTTGTTTTTCCTTATCATTAGAATGATGATTCTGAATACAAGGACACATCTAACGATAATGATTTCCAAGACAGGAAGCATGCGAATAAAGATTCTATCATTATTGGTCAGGTAAGATAAGCCAATAAAATGAGTATGTGTAGTAATACTAAGGTAAAAAAATATTCATTAAATTTAGCATGACTCAAAAGTCCCCAAAAAAGTTTTGTGGCAGAAACTTTTATATCAATTTGCTGCACATTTCTATTGCTGACAATGACTTCTGCACAACTATTAATGAGTGTCAGGGATAAAAATTAGGACATGCTCATGTGGCAGCATTGACACTGCAGCCCTTATAAAAGCATCCCCCAAGTCAACTACACGCATATACAAATACCCAGTGTTCAAGGTTTACATTAAAGTATAGTTTAAAAGATAGTAAAAGATGACTTGTTATGTAAATTACCCTTACGCGGAACACTAAGTAGATTTGGTAATTAGCTCATGCGTGGGAAGAAAGTAACTTTCCTCCTTGATCATAATTAGTTTAATTACAATTTAGTTAAGTTGAAAATCAAGTTGCATAATTATAGTAGTGTGTAGTTGTGCAGTCTTCATGAAAAATGACTTCAAAGTGAATACGGAACTTAATGATCTATAACATATGCAGAACTACTGAATTCAACATAATACAGTCAGCTTGTGATAACAACATGGAGAAATTATTTGTGATGTCTTTATAAATTGTAGTTACAAACCTCATTAATATATAAAATGTTTATTAGTGTATTTAGAATTTCTTTTATTTATTCTTTATAACTTTTTTGGATCTTCCATTTAGCTAGAAGACAATTCAATACCTCAGGCTAAATATGATGATGCAGATGCAAAACATAAGAGGTAAACTATTTATTTACTAAATATAACTACAATAGCCAAGGATCTAAGTAAAAGACACTTTCTCAATGTACAGCAATTAAAAAGCACTTCTTGAGTTCAAGTGAGAGTACCTAGACATGAGAAAAGCATATTAGAAGAATGTTGTTGTCATTCTACCGCTGATACTCCCTGCAAACTTCGATTCCCACACCACCACCGATGACAGGAGCTGGTTCCCTGTAGTTGCCAGCCACTACAGTAGACCCCACAACTGCTCCAAAAGCGGAACTGCTAACTGTATTGAAAGCCTCAAATCTGTTTATAAACTGATCTAATAAGTAGACCAGTTCATCCAAGATACAAAACATCCTTAAAAATTTCATCTAATAAAGAGCTTACTCATAAGTGCATTAGAGTGTTTTGTACCTTAGATGGACTGGTCTGTTTGTTGGATAAAATAATAAACAGATGTGAGGCTTCCAATACAGTAAGTGGTTCTTCTGAGCAGTTGCATCAAATAGGTTTGTATAGTGATAATAATTTTCTATGCAACCATAGCACAGTGGCCTATAAACTTTAAAATGCAATCTTTGTGTAGTCATGATTCAACTGCCTACAGTCAGGTGAGCATGTTTCTTCTTAGAGGGAGAAAGGGGAGGAAAGGTTTGATAATCCCAAAGGGCAAGTAGTAAAGAATTTTATTTGTATGAATAACTACAAAATTATCTTTAACACTAAGGCCCTGTTCACATCAGTGTGTTGTGGGAAAAAAAGCATGGATACCAGCACTTACAATCCAGTACTACAATGCATAGTGACCCATCAAGCACAGTATGATGCTATTCATTTGAAATGGTACCCCAATGCACTTGCATTTTAGCTCATCACAATGGGGAATGTTATCTGTGTGTGCACTGCATTAAAAAAATGCTACATGTCCAGTTAAAGTGTGTTGTGGAGCTTTGGAAGCCCATTGGGTTTCCTATTTGCCCAAACAAATGGGCTGTTTATCTTTTTTTTTTTTTTTTTAAATAAGAGTTTTATTAGGTCAGAAGAAAAAGTACGGTACATCCTTGTATGCAATCACAATAGCATAACTGATTATAATTATCAAGGTTTCATAAGCCAACATCTTGGAACAGCTATACAGGCGGTCCCCTAGTTACAAACGACTCCTACTTACAAACAGAGGAAGACAACAGGAAGTGAGAGGAAATCTACTCATAGGAAGGGAATTCACTCCTGTAAGAGTTATTATGGGAAAAAGGTATCTCCGCTGATACTTTATCACCAAGGTTTGTTTCAACAACAACGCAAAATTTTCAAAATCCAATTATCATTGGGGCAGGATGTGAGGGTAAATCTTCTGAACAGAAACACAGACAGCAAAACAAACATTACAGGGGTGTTACCCCTTCCCTATGCTATACAAAAAGCTTAAAAATATTTTTTTGGCTGAAGTTATACTTAAAAAATGTACCTGTTCTGACTTACAAACAAATTCAACTTAAGAACAAACCTACAGTCCCTATCTTGTTTGTAACCCGGGGACTGCCTGTACAATGATCAATATTTAACAAGTATAATAAAAATCAGAAACATCTTATTTGCAAGCACCCTATAATGGGTGTCTCATCATAAAAACGGGCTGTTTATCTCAACATTCATAGTTGCGCACTAGTATGAACAGGCCCTTTATGGTTGGGTGGATGTTTTTTAATTGATTTTCCGCTGCTCTTATATTCTAATATGGATGTAAACCAAGAGCTGCACATCAAAATAGGCTGATAAAACATTGATATAGCAGATGCAGATATCCCAAACGACAATTCAGTACTGTTAGCACTGTGTATTTAACACAAGTCACCTGTAAGCCTGTATCAGAGCAGGGAGCAAGTGCCAAAGCATAACCATCATGTTAACATTTATAAGTGCTGCTAAGTCAACACTGTTCACTTTATGTCTCTTTCATCTCCTTATATCTTTCTTCACAGTTGCCTTGAAATGAAATATGATGCTGCATGTACCTTCTGCAGGAAACATAAAACTATAATTAAGTATGTTATCTATAGCATTTTGTTGGCAGGTAAGCATATAATACCACTGAGCTAGACAGTTTATATATATAATTCATAGCAAAAGAATGATTTGCAATACACAGTACTTACAAACAGTATATATTTCATTTACCTAATCATGTTGTTTGTGCAATAAAACTGGCAATAGGCGTGTACATACTTAAAGGATCAGTCCACCCAAAATGAATAACTTAATGTTTGAAAGATTCAGGAGCCTTAAACCACCTGACCCTTTTGGGGGAATCCCCATCTCCCTGTTGAATTCTTTATTAATTTAATATTATGGAGGATGGTAAAATAATGAATAGGGTTGGGACTTTAATTGACACACGTGGTAGGAAAAAGGTAATAGAAGGATCATGATAAAAGATTTTATTGGAGAGGTTAGCACAAATAAAAATTACAGTACATATACAAGTAATCAGAGAGAATTAACAATAACATAATAATACAGTATATAATATATAATGAAGTAAAATTCATGATTTATACAGATTTCTGCGATCCATCAAATAAATATATCAGATAAGTTGATAATATACAGATAATCATCTGCATGATTCATGGCCTCAAGATGCCCCATTGGGGGAGTGCCCCAGTAAGATGGTTATGAGGGATAATAGGTAGAATATTGTAGGTATTGATAGCTTTACGTGTTTCGTGATTTTAAATCACTCGTCAGGAGCAAGCTTGAAACTCTGAAATAGATATTAGTAATTAGGATAGGTTATTACTAATACGCAACATGGGAGCCAAAACAGGGGGTGAATACCCCACCCCCCGAGAGTGGAAACCCATGAGTATTACCTTACCATTTCCGTGCCAGGGATGGAAGCACATGACCCTACCATGTCACGGCTTCATTTAAAGTCCCAAATCCTGCCCATCCCCATTTTTCTTATTATGGAGGATGCAACAGCCGTAGCTGAAATGCTAGGTGGTCAGGGAGAGTTTTGAGACTTATAGCAGGAATTTCATATTGCATGACCTAGAAGTGTATACTGAATACAAAATTATTTTTTGTATATAGTGACTATTTGGTTGCTGCGTATATCACAATTCTCGCTATTGTTTCAATCATCATTTCAAAATATAAATGGTAATTCTGTGAGTTCTCCATTTGTGTTTTCCTTAGGTTTCCTGGCATTGGTGATTGCAGCTTGTGCGCTGAACTTCAGAAGAGCATTGGCTCTCTTTGTACTTACTGTACTGGTCATCTTTTTTGTATGCTGGGATTTATTTATGGACAGATATGAAGGCAAAATTGTGACATTCTTCTCACCGGTTGGAGCATTCCTCAAGAAACAATGGTTTTGGTTGAAATGGTAAAAAAATAATATTGATGGGTTTACCTTTTATGATTACTACACAATCAATGCTGAAAGCAGAACTAAACTCTTTCATTCAACATTAAAGGAGTTGTAAAGGCAGAATGTTTTTTATCTTAATGCATTCTATGCATTAAGATAAAAACCTTCTGTGTGTAGCAGCCCCCCCCAGTACCCCCTAATTACTTACCTGAGCCCCATCTCTCTGCAGCAATGTCCACAAATGTCTAAGACATCTTGGACACTACTCCTGATTGGCTGAGACACAGTAGTGGCACAATTGGCTCCCGTGGCTGTCAATCAAAGTCACTCAGCCAATCAGAGGAGAGAGGGGGTGGGGTTCCATGTCTGAATGGAAACACAGAGCTCTGACTCAGCTTAGATGCCCCCTTAAAAA
This sequence comes from Glandirana rugosa, assembly GCA_018402905.1. Lineage (NCBI taxonomy): Eukaryota > Metazoa > Chordata > Amphibia > Anura > Ranidae > Glandirana > Glandirana rugosa. Next base: position 424,412 of record BLSH010338731.1, on the reverse strand, counting down.
GCTGTGGGCTGTGGGGACACTCAATAGGAGAGAGGGGCCAGGAGCAACGAAGAGGGACCCGAGAAGAGGAGGATACGGGCTTCTCTGTGCAAAACCAACTGGTAAGTGTAATATGTTTGTTATTTTTTTTAAAAATGAGACTTTACAATCACTTTAACTATTTTAAATCCTTATACTGCTAGCATTAGTACATAGACAGGAAAGAATATCATATTTACTTGTTTTAAACTTTGTTTTACATTTATTCAGTTACTTCCTGATTTCCAGGCCTAAGAAAATGATGTCATATATCCTAGGAGTCTTCAGGAGGGGAGGAAGGTCTTTCTCAGCTGAGGGCAGATGGATTCCAGCAATTAAATTCTACATAAATCATCTAGAAATGTTAGGGGTTGTTTTTCAAAGTGATTTCTCAGCAAAATTAAGCATGGAGACATTGATGGATACGTGCATTTGCTTTAAATATTAAAAATGAATTAAATAGCAATTTTCGTTTTTGGTACTCAGATACAGTTTAGTTCTGCTTGAATCTCTGTAGTATGCTCTCTATCATTATCATTATTATCGTAAAAAGTATTTCAATATTTTTGTTAGTTATATTGAATTTGACACTTGTTGTCTTATCCTTAGGGTAATATGGCTAAGCCTTGTTGCTGGCATTATATTGTGGCTTATTTTTGACACTGCAAGAATGGGAAGCAATCAACTGATTTCCTTTGGTGGTCTTGTGATGTATATACTCCTAATGTTCATATTCTCTAAACACCCAACTAAGGTATGGAACAAATGTCTGGAAATATAGAGAAACCGATCCTTTCACTACAATCAAAAGGAACAAATTATTATTTTGTTTTACTTTAAAAGCTATTCAAATATAGAATAGGTAATTTAAAGTGAAAGTAAAGGCTACATGTAGTATGTAGCCTTTAATTCCACTTTAAGGCCTCATGCACAAAGGATGTTTTATGACTGTTTTACAGCAGCTGTTTTTAGCTGCAGACGTTTTTTTTCTACAGTCAATAAACCCTCCATGTTATCCTATGTGTTCATGCACTCACAGGCTGTTATCAACTGTTTTTAGCAGTGATGTTTTTGAGCTGTAAAAAAACCCAAGACCAGAGGATTCCGAGAGACGTTTTCCAGCTGTAAAAACGTTCAAACGCCAAAAAACACCCAAAAACGCTCAAAAATGTCGATCCACAACATTTTAGATCAATTGGAAAAAAAACTGCTGGCCCTTTAAAAACGTGAAAAAAAACGCGAAAAACCGCGCAAAAACGACGGTAATTTAACGCTGGTAAAAGCTGGAAAAATCACTGACAAGCTATTGACATTTTTTGGACGTTTTTTTCTCCTGTGTGCATGAAGCCTAAAGTACCTATTGTTTATTTTAATATACACAGCTCCTGAAATTCAACCCCATTGTTGAGCACTCCATGACACATGGGGAGCTGGAGCTTCTCCATCACGTGACTGGACCAGATCAAATTGAAATAAGATATTTACATAAAACTATTTTACCAGCCCTATAAAGTATAGGTGGTAAAAGTCTAGAGGATTTGGAAAAGCAGATATACTTACCTGATTCTTCATTCCTGCAGGCTTCTCTGTGCTGTTAGATTAGTTCCTACAGCCTCTTCTCCCCTACGCGCCGGTGGTCTAAGGTTCCCAGCCATCATAAAAACTGATGAAGGGTCCATAGTCCTGCACTGGATGTGAGGAAGCCAAAGGACAACTCACCACAGGAGCATGGGGGAGCACCGTCTGCCAGGGCCATTGACTCTGATTTAAAGCACCTGTGCAAGATAAAGGAAAACCTGCAAACATGGCCTGTTGGGAGTACTTGAGGACAGGGTTGAGAACCACTGCCCTAGACTAAATGGGTAGTTAAAATTCTTCTAAGGCCTTTTTTTTTACCTCAATGCACTCTCTGCAAGAGACCTCAATATCTGTCCTATTTACACCCCCAACACTCATCTGGCTCATGTCCCCACTCCAGCACCCCTCCCCTCCCTTCCTGCTTTCACAGGTGAAACTGAGGGCATGTGCAGCCATAAGCTTCTGCTGCTGTCAGTCAACCTTCTGTGGGGGGTGGACTTACCAGTGCTGTGTTGTCTATGGATGCACACAGCCCAGCTCAAGAGCCCATGCACACAGGTGCCTCCTTAGCACCCAGCTTGCTAAGGAGGTACCCAGAACAGGAAAAAGCTGATAACAGCAGCGGGGGACTGTCTGAGGAGCAGAAAAGGGTGTTTTCTATGCAATATAGTTGCACAGAGCAGGTAAGCATAACCTTTTACAGTGTGTGTATATATATATATATATATATATATATATATATATATATATATATACAGTATCTAAGAAAAGTGAGTACACCCCTCACATTTTTGTAAATATTTTATTCTATCTTTTCATGTGACAACACTGAAGAAATGACAACACTTTGCTACAATGTAACGTAGTGAGTGTACAGCTTGTATAACAGTGTAAATTTGCTGTCCCCTCAAAATAACTCAACACACAGCCATTACTATCAAAACCTCTGGCAATAAAAGTGAGTACAACCCTAAGTGAAAATGTCCAAATTGGGCCCAAAGTGTCAATATTTTGTGTGGCTACCATTATTTTTCAGCACTGTCTTAACCCTCTTGGGCATGGAGTTCACCAGAGCTTCACAGGTTGCAACTGGAGTCTTCTTCCACTCCTCCATGATGACTTCACAGAGCTGGTGGATGTTAGAGACCTTGCGCTCCTCCACCTTCCATTTGAGGATGCCTCAAAGATGCTCAATAGGGTTTAGGTCTGGAGACATGCTTGACCAGTCCATCACCTTTACCCTCAGCTTCTTTAGCAAGGCAGTGGTCATCTTGGAGGTGTGTTTGGGGTTGTTATCATGTTGGAATACTGCCCTGCGGCCCAGGAGGGGATTATGCTCTGCTTCAGTATGTCACAGTACATGTTGGCATTCATGGTTCCCTTTAAAGAACTGTACCTCCCCAGTGCCGGCAGCACTCATGCAGCCCCAGACCATGACACTCCCACCACCATGCTTGACTGTAGGCAAGACACACTTGTCTTTGTACTCCTCAACTCCACACATGCTTGACACCATCTGAACCAAATACGTTTATCTTGGTCTCATCAGAGCACAGGACATGGTTCCAGTAATCCATTAGTCTGGTTGTCTTCAGCAAACTGTTTGCGGGCTATATGGTGCATCATTTTTAGCAGAGGCTTCCTTCTGGGATGACAGCCATGCAGACCAATTTGATGCAGTGTGTGGTGTATGGTCTGAGCACTGACAGGCTGACCCCCCCACCCTTTCAACCTCTGCAGCAATGCTGGCAGCACTCTTACATCAATTTCCCAAAGACAACCTCTGGATATGATGCTGAGCATGTGCACTCAACTTCTTTGGTCAACCATGGTGAAGCCTGTTCTGAGTGGAACCCGTCCTGTTAAACCACTGTATGGTCTTGGCCACCGTGCTGCAGCTCAGTTTCTGGGTCTTCTCATAACCTAAGCCATTTTTATGTAGCGCAACAATTTTTTTTTCAAATCCTCAGAGAGTTCTTTGCCATGAGGTGCCATGTTGAACTTCCAGTGACCAGTAGAGAAGACTAAGAGCGATAACACCAAATTTAACACACCTACTCCCCATTCACGCCTGAGACCTTGTAACACTAACGAGTCGCATGTCATCAGAGAGGGAAAATGGCTAATTGGGCCCAATTTGGACATTTTCGCTTAGGGGTGTACTCACTTTTGTTGCCAGCGGTTTAGATATTAATAGCTGTGTGTTGAGTTATTTTGAGGGGACAGAAAATATACACTGTTATACAAGCTGTACACTCACTACTTTACATTGTAGCAAAGTGTCATTTCTTTAGTGTTGTCACATGAGAAAATATAATAAAATATTTACAAAACTGTGAGGGGTGTACTCACTTTTGTGAGATACTGTATATAAATACACACACACTTATTAGACTTAAAAAAGGCTTTGCTTCAAGCTTTCCTACCCATTGCTTATGGCTGTTTTCTGGAAGCTATACATTTCCCTATGTTGCAACACCACTATCTCTCTAACAATTTGTCTGTGTGTTTTGTGATCAGAGCAAACTTCCTTTGCTGTCTATTGCCGAAAACAGCCTCAAATGGGTAGTTTTTTATTGTCAAAGCTGCCGCCACATGGTCTCTCTGCAGTGCAATATGCTCCAGCTTCCCCAAGGATTGCAAGAATTCTGAAAGACCTTGTGAAGGAAGCTCCTTTCCCTAAAAGGAACAATTATAGCAGTGGCCTAATCAACGCTGATTAAATCAAGTACACACCACACCTTTGGCTCACCAAACAGGCTTTTTCAGTGCTTCTGTCACAATATATTATATTTTTTGGCAAACACAGCAAAAATCATGGAGTCCCTGGTTCTCATGAACCTAGCACGTTTTATTAACAGATTATTAAATATACACATACAATAAAGTCACTAACTTGTCCACCTCTAATTATAGAGGTGGACAAGTTAGCACCTTGTCATCCCCATCTTACCAGATGCAGACCTAAAGTTCAGCACAATAGAAAAAGAAATGCAAAATCAGCTTAGCATTTCATATGGCTCCTTCAGGAAAGTAAATTCTATCTCTTCCTTGCATACACACACACACCCTAGTGAAGAAATCTCAACCTTGGCCTCATACTAACATTCAGTCTGACAGGAAACTGGCGAGAGATAGGCATATAGGGTTGCCACATCATCCCTTTAATCCAGGACACATTAATTACACAGGTTCTGTGGCTGATTAAGGTGGTAATTAATCTTATTTAGTGCATTATGTGCATTATATTAGCCTCAGAACCTGTGTAATTCATATGTGTCCTGGATTAAAGGGATGATGTGGCAACCATATAGGCATAACATATATTATAAAATATTAAGATGCAATGCAAAATATTAACAGACAATCCAAGACCGTTGGTCATTCAGGCATCAAAATTAAAAGTTCAAATCAAATGCCGTTTCCAAAAGGAATGAAGTAAAAACAGTCCTCAGAGTGTACATACCCACAAGGGGTTAAGCAGGGCAGGAATTCCTATGATGATGAAATCTAGATTGCCATTGAATTCAGGTAGGGCGTTCTCATCCACATCATTGTCGTGAGTACATGGCCAAAAGAAAGAGGGGTAGATCTGCTTTGGCTGTTCGCAAAGACATAGTGCGACCCGGTCAAAGTCCAGAATACCCTTTAGTGTTCAAAAGAGAGCTTTTCACTGAAGGTGACATGGCATGGTCATGGTTTCCTTCCTTGCCAAGAATGGGAGAATGCATCCATATGAACAATTTAGTCATGCATATCAATACATGTCATGAAACACTTGCTCCTCCGCTCTATATTGCTCTGTTACTTTCTCCTTAAGGTGCCTTTTCTTAAAATCATATGCCAGCTTAACACACACCCTTAGGGAAGCTGGTGAGGTGTGTGTTAAGCTGGCACATGATTTTAACAAAAGGCGCCTTAAGGAGAAAATAACAGAGCAATATAGAGCGGAGGAGCAAGAGGATCGTGTTCCATGACATGTATTGATATGCATGACTAAATTGTTCATATGGATGCATTCTCCCATTCTTGGCAAGGAAGGGAACCATGACGATGTCATGTCACCTTCAGTGAAAAGCTCTTTTTTGAACATTAAAGGGTATTCTGGACTTTGACCGGGTCGCACTGTGTCGTTGCGAACAGCCAAAGCAGATCTACCCCTCTTTCTTTTGGCCATGTACTCACAACAATGATGTGGATGAGATCATCATTATAGGAATTCCTGCCCTGCTTAACCCCTAGTGGGTATGTGCGTTTGACCCTCTAGTGGAACTGGGGTCAAACATTAAGGTGAGGGAGTGCGCCAGATGGTGGAGGGAGAGCACTATTTGATGTGATGCATGTACACTCTGAGGACTGTTTTTACTTCATTCCTTTTGGAAATGGCATTTGATTTGAACTTTTTTAATTTTGATACCTGAATGACCAACGGGCTTGGATTGTCTGTTAAAATTTTGTGCTGCATCTTAATATTTTATATGTCTGTTTGTGGGTTGGTGATTCCCTTGATGCGTAGCTGCAATATTTTTTCAACTGTATTTAATTTTTTTCTGATATACCACTGATTTGGCAGCGCTGATTTTTGTTTGTATTTTATAACATATATTATATACTATATTGCAAAGCGATTGATATGAACTAAGATGACATTTAATTGTATTTTATATTAAAACATTGCTACATAACTCCACTTTTTTATTTAGGTTCACTGGCGACAGGTTTTTTGGGGCATTGGACTACAGTTCCTTCTAGGACTTGTAATTCTAAGAACAAAGCCAGGGTACGATGCCTTTGATTGGCTTGGGATACAAGTACAAGTAAGAGCTTATCAGTGTATAGAGTTTATTACTGGCAATACAAATGAGAAATGACATTATAACTACAAACACTAGGCCAGATTGTTTATGTGGCTATTTAGCAGTGAAGGGTGATAAGAAAATATAAGAAGAAGCAGCCTGTCTCCCCTTATATGTTGTTGTTTTAGGTCTAACATATGAAACCTCCTGCAAATACTAGCCAGAATACATTGCATCCAACTGGTCCTAATTTGGGGGGACTGTCCCTCTTTTGGAACCAAGTCCCTCTGTTCATCTTTCCTCCTCATTTGTCCCTCATTTTAGTCTCATGTATACAAGTGTATAAACATACACTATTAACCTATCAAAATTGTTTTACAGTGCCGTGCCTTTGATCAAATTTCTAAAGTTGCATTTGTAAATTTTAAAAGCCAGTATAAAGAAACTGAAGTGGCAAAAAAAAAAGCACTTATGAGTTTAACCAAACATTTTTTGCATATTAATTCTCCGTGTAACAGGGGTGTGGCAAGGGTTTGTCCTTTGTCGACAGATGGTTTGCTAATAGGTGTCCCTGATATGTAAATGAATAGAATGTATACTATATTAATAGTAGAGTGAACATTTTTGAATGAATAAAATATATATCCAGATTCACAAGAATCACAAGAAAAAAATTAAATGGGCTTTACTGGTACACATGAGATGACACCATATTTTTTTTCTAAACAGTTCTTTACATTTATTGTGCTTCTTATCAAAATTATAATAAAAGCAAGATGTTCCATCATCAATAATAATCTTTTACAATATACAATGAAACATTTATGATGTATGTACAAATCACATAACATATTATTTTAGGGTCAACATGTTTCTCATAAATAGCTTCTTTAGGACCTCATCTTGGGATTTAAAGAGAGAATTGAACCTAACTAGATAAAAAAGACAAGTATTTATTTAGCAACATAATGACATTTATTTACATTTTACTCCACTGAGTAACTGAAGGAAGCGAATAAGGACGGAATACACTCAAACATCTTCATACACTCATACTCTTACAGTCTTGTATTACGTTCCTACTCCCCTTCTTCATCTGCCACAGTTATGGTGTTGCATCTTGGTAGGTGGGGGCATGTGAGCATATTATGGAGTAAAATGTAAATAAATGCAGTATATTCTTAGGTGATGACTTGTCTTTTTATCTAGTTAGGTTTGACTCTCTCTTTGAGTCCCAAGATGAGGTCTTGAAGAAGCTGAGAAACATGTTGACCTTGTGCATCTAAAAATAGTATGTTATCTGATTTGTACATACATGATAAATGTTCCATTGTATATTGTGACAGATTAATATTGAACCATGTTGGAACATCTTGATTTTATTATAATTTTATAAGGACAATAAATGTAAAGAACTGTCATCTCATGTTGTACTAGTAAAGTCTGTTGATTTTTCTTTTGTGGATCATGTTGTTAGGATGTGGTACAAGTGGTGGTGGTTTCTTTATATGTAATTAAAATATATCCAGGACTAGCCAACTTTGATTTGTCTTGAAGGAAATCTGAGAGTATAAAAATGCTACATTTGGCATTGCTGAGTTTTTTTTAAGGGGCAAACTTCATGGTTGCCATCCTAGTCTTGGCTTCATTAACTAGTGAGTCTGTTACCTGCAATAAGCATTCAGATGGTGATGTCCTAAGCAGGCCATAGATGGATAAAAATTCAGCCAGTTCAGCAGGGACCGGACACATATCGATCCATCTATGGTTGTTCCCATTCAAGAGGGGTCAACCTAGAGATCAACTCCTCTCAAACAAGATTGTTGGAAAATTTGTGTTTGGCCAGCGCATGCAACTAATTGACTGCAGCGCTGATCAGTTTACTTTAGCGGCAGAATACAATAGCACAGTGGAGAGGAAATGTCCTCAAATAATGTATCTATGGCCAGCTTACAAAGTCTGACTTCTTGGATTGCAAGCTTGTTCCAGCTCAGTGCCTCCTTATGACACGATAACATAAGACGGCGATTTCATTTGACTAGTCGCGACGTCAGTTAATCAACGTACGC
>BLSH010338731.1:400794-415941 GCA_018402905.1 Glandirana rugosa | reverse complement strand
TAAAAATTCAGCCAGTTCAGCAGGGACCGGACACATATCGATCCATCTATGGTTGTTCCCATTCAAGAGGGGTCAACCTAGAGATCAACTCCTCTCAAACAAGATTGTTGGAAAATTTGTGTTTGGCCAGCGCATGCAACTAATTGACTGCAGCGCTGATCAGTTTACTTTAGCGGCAGAATACAATAGCACAGTGGAGAGGAAATGTCCTCAAATAATGTATCTATGGCCAGCTTACAAAGTCTGACTTCTTGGATTGCAAGCTTGTTCCAGCTCAGTGCCTCCTTATGACAGCCCTGGAGCATGCACCTTTATAAACTAGTCAGCAGTGGCAGGTCCAATAATATCATTATCACAGATATAGCTTTACACTGGCAACGAAACCACAAACAAAATGTGATCTAATGCCTTCAGCAAAATTAGGTAACTATGGATTTGTGGGAATAGTAGGGTTAGGAGTTAAGAGTCAAGATTACAATTTTAGAGGATTAAGGCAGGCCATAGATGATGGATTTTTTTCAGTCAACCAATCAAAAAAATTTTGATTTTCCTATGGGGGAATCCCTCCTGCAGAGCTATTGTATTATGACAGCAGGGAGAGTTCCCCGCTGTCAGAATACAATTATCAGTGTGCATCCTTATGACAGCCCTGGAGCATGCACCTTTATAAACTAGTCAGCAGTGGCAGGTCCAATAATATCATTATCACAGATATAGCTTTACACTGGCAACGAAACCACAAACAAAATGTGATCTAATGCCTTAAGCAAAATTAGGTAACTATGGGTTTGTGGGAATAGTAGGGTTAGGAGTTAAGAGTCAAGATTACAATTTTAGAGGATTAAGGCAGGCCATAGATGATGGATTTTTTTCAGTCAACCAATCAAAAAAATTTTGATTTTCCTATGGGGGAATCCCTCCTGCAGAGCTATTGTATTATGACAGCAGGGAGAGTTCCCCTCTGTCAGAATACAATTATCAGTGTTGCCAGCTATATCCAGTGGCATTGATCGAGCAAAAAAAAGAACCTGACAAGCTGGTTGTACAAAAGTCGATTGAGAGAACAACTTCTGCACAACCAGACTGCCCACAGATGAATCAGAATTCCTTTGGCCCCTGTCTGAATTGCAATCTATCTATACTTAAATATTAGGCTAGGTTTTAGGGTTAAAGTCCAACTCCGGGCAAAAAAAAGTTATTTTTCTCATGCAGTGGGGCTGTGCCCACACTGAATGTCTTAACTGCTCGTTTTTGTCTATGGGATAGGAGAATGGGAATATAATTACCTAATGCTCCAATCCTCTCCATACAACACCGGTCCCTGTGGGTTCTGTGTTATGGAGAATCGGGTCAGTATACAGCTTTCTCCTCTCCCCTGGGCAAAATGAGCAGTTGATCTATGAAGTGCAGGCACAGCCCACTGCATGGGAAAAAAGTTGTTTTTTTTTGTCTGGAGTTGGGCTTTAAAGTTAATTGTAATTTTGAGGCTTAAGTGAGTTTATGTTTAAGCATCAAAGTCAGCCTTTGGGTCAGGTTAGGTGTCAGACAGTGTGGAGTTTCAACCGGAAGGTGTAATCTACAGTACTTTTATAGGTAAGTGTAAAGTGTAATTACGTATAGTTCAGTAGTCTGGCGGCTGTCACTGTCCCACTGCAGAAATCCAAATGTCAGCAGTATTTTGCCATTGTTAAAAGCTTCCATTTTTGCCACATTGTTTTAATTTTAGTAGTCAATACTCTCTAGAACCTTTGTGGAGATCTTCTTTAGAAAAAAATACTCAACATCTCTCTTTAATTCTATTTGACTGCACAATTAATAATTCATCCAGGTACTAATGTCTCTTGGCAAAAGATTATTAGGAGATTATTATCTAGTTTAGGTATCTGCTTCAGAGTTCAGAACAATATAAAATTAACCTACAAAGTAAATAGTTGTTTTCTCAGTAATGCATTTACAGGCTTTAAACTGATAGAAGCAGTAAATATGTTTCTGAAGATCCCACAGCCTACCACAAGTTGAACCTCACAGATTTGGAGTCTTGGCTTCATTGTCAATTCAGACATCTGCATGAGTGTGCATTGGTATGACCACCTTAAAGAAAATATGTCCCCAGACTATGTATATTATAATATTTACATATTATGAAAAGCAGTAAAACCATTAAAAATAAAACTTTGTTTACCTATGTAGCTATAGGCATTTTGGCATTCATCTTCATTGTTTCCAAGAGAGATACAGAAATCAGAATTTTCGTTCCCTAAAACTCCCATTCACACTATGTCATGTGACATCAGGCGTCTTGCATATGCATGTTTATTTGTGCATCGTTGTGCTCCATGCATAGAGCAACCCATTCGTTCTGAAGGGCTGCCTTACATGCCACAAGCGCACCAAAGAAGCTCATGCACACTTTTGATCTTCAAACAGGTTTTTAACTGTACATTTTTTCCACATGTAAAAAAGTGCAGTTTGCTTGCCACATTTGGGGTGCCATTAAAAACAGATGGTATGTGAAGTGCGATACTCAATTTTTGCATTCATGCACTATTATAGTTTGAATGCAGTCTTAATTCCTATAGAAGTAGAATCTTGGCAGCCTGACAGCTATATAATGTAAATTCACAGCAAGTTTTTCTAAGCTGTTATCTTTGAGAATTTAGTAGATAAATTACTTCACAGCACATGCAGCTAGATAGGTCAGTGATGGCTTATTTTAAAACTTCCCCACTGATTTGTTCAGCCAGTAGGCTGGACCCAATACCCCTAGGAAACTGGATTTACTTTATTTTTCTCACCTCTCCTCTTTCACTCACCAAGCACCATCATTGTCACAGAAGTGAAAGAAGCTCTCAGCCCTGTGTAAGCCCCAGGCAACCGAGAACTTACACAAGCTTTCTCTCCTTGCTGCATTTGAATGAATTGAGTGGTGATGGAAGCAAATGAAATGGTATGTTTTGCTTGAGAAGGGTCATTAAAAACAAACCTGTTGCTTTTCCCTTTATCAAACACAGATTTGTTGAGAGGTGGGCCTCTAAATAACTGTACTAGTCAGTATGAATACATTTTTAACATGCAACAAAATGCAACAACAGTATACGTTTTCAGAAAAGCTTTAATTCTATCATTAAAAAACAGTCCTTGAGCTGCAGATCAACATCTTAGTCCAGTCCAGGAAGTAGATAGTGAACCTTGATGATGCATGCACAAAGATGGCAGAGAAAAAGATGTGGCCTCACATGCCTTAGGAATGAAGGGGTCCTACAGGGCTCTGAAATGTCGCTACTTAATGCTGTAATGTGATCGTTTTAATAAACTGTTTGGACGTAATTGTGGAAATCCTTGGTGTGCTTGCGACATATCTTCTGATCTTTCATTGTTAAAGGTACAGCAATAAATCTGGTAGCTGAATGCCCCCAGTCTATCTGTACTAAATCCAACAAAGTACCAATGGAAGCTGCTCAGATCAATGTATAACTAGCAAATGGAAAGGTAAACATGGGCAGAACAATCCGCAGAACAATACATAAACTCCCCGGCAAACTTTTAGCTAGTGAGCACTGCCACATCAAGGCCAAAATGTGGTTCCTAACTCTAAACTATCCAAGCTCCCAACTTTAGACATATTGTTTTTACCAATATGGTTCCATTGGTGATATACACAGTCTATTGGCACAACCCAATCTGTCATTCAGATGTCCACCATTCATGTCCAGCCGATTCTTGAAAATCTCTTCAGAGAGGCCTATTCTGCCCTCAGCTAACATCTGTACATTTATTTTCTCCACAGGCCATCCCCCACAGTTATTATCTTTTGTATTTCTTGGCCCTCCCTCTTAGATTGTAAACTCTAATGAGCAGGGCCCTCTGATTCCTACTGTATTAAATTGTATTGTATATGTACTGTCTGTCATTATGTTGTAAAGTGCTGTGTAAACTGTTGGCGCTATTTAAATCCTGAATAATAATAATAAGTTCTACCCTTCTACTTTTTTAAATAGGCAACATACAAACCATTCCCATGTCATGTAAATTATGTATAATTTCTAGTAAAATTACATTCATTCTGAGAAATCCATTAATGCTTAACCCACCAGTAGGAAATAGACAACTAATCTTTACAAAAATATAAGCAAAACAAGAAATACCAGTCATACCCGTTTCATATATATTTTTACAGCAGAAGTAACACAGAATAAAAATATGATAACATTGTCTTAGTGCCATCAGTTATACGAAGCTGTGTAATATAATTGTTCCATGAAAAGGGAAAACAATGCAGATGTACCGTACAGTCTGCTCAAGAAATGTTGCAAAATTAGTTGTTTTTCTTCCACACCACTGGTTTGTGACAACTTAGACCCAAGGATTTGAGGCTTCCACTAGAGTGCACATTCTACAACCGACTGTATATAATTTATTTAAAGTGGAAGTCCAGCCAAAACATTTATATTTTAGATATAGTTCATGTCAGCAGTACCTGCTAAGTAGTTCTGAGCCCTAAAAGTGACTTGAGGTAACAAGAAACACACAGATGAACATTTCTATAAATCCATTAAAAAGGGTTCCTTGGATATTTATCATGGCTGCTCAGTGGTGGGCATGGCTTTTTGAACTTGGACAGAGGGTAAAACGTACTGTGTTATTTGCCAAGTATATATAATAGATGGAACTCTAAATAAAACACATTTTACCCTTGCATCCCCTTGGTTTCTTTTTTATTTTAAACGCATATGCAGTGACTTTCATGTTCAAGTTCAGTCACTGAACTTGAGTGAATATGTTACCTAGAAATATTTTAGACGGCAAGCCAAAATAAGTCTATAGGATGGGACTAAACTGTATCTGTGCGGGCATCACATCAAGAAATAATGTAAACGATGCCGTGGGCCTCAGAGCCAGGGGTGTTGCTAGTATCATAAAAGACCTAGGGCACCATTGGACACCCCAACGAGAGAATGTATGCAGTGTGTATAGCACGCCATGGCAAGCAGTAGGTGGTAACAAATTTAGTTAACAGTGGGAAGGGGCCTAAAGAGGCATGGTTAAATAAAAGCTTGCTTGCACACATATGCAACAGTACCCAGAAAATATGCTTTAATGTGAGAGCCTCGCAGACATGTAATGATTCCATGTGCTAACACTTTGACTGAGCCTACCGAACGTAATAAAAATAGTCAGGGACTGCTTAGCAACCAACAATTGTTGAGACAAAGAACATTTTGGTCAGTATGTGAAGAATGTATTGTATAATATAAGGTGCAGAGGTCAGGGGTGTAGTGCAGGAGTCAGGAGTAGGGTGCTCCAGTCAGTTCATAACTCACAGAGTGCCAGGTTTATGTATTTGAGCATAACCTAGAAATAAAGGTGGAAAAGGATTAAAAACAAAGGTAAGGTGGCATTAAAACCAAAACCAAAAATGTAATATATTACAGCTTACCAATTATTAGATGTGGTGGCTGCATTCATTTTTTTCCCCTTTGCTTTTGCTTAGTGATCTGGCCAGTAACACACTTCCTGCATTAGAGTATCCCCACTCTGGATGAAGGAGAGCAGGGAGCATATTTGGACAGCAGAATTATTAGTCTGGGATGTACTAGCAGATTTAAATACGCCAAACTCTATCTAACACTTTATAAGCAGTTATAGTAAACTTTTTTTTTCCTTTTGGGATAAAGTTTTTACATAAATAAATAAAACTGATTATTGTACACACTCCTATCATTAGTAAATGGTTTGTCATAGCCCTCTTAACTGTTAAATCTGCAAGAAAGCTTGTTCTGTTGAAAAATAACAGACTTGCTTGCCAGATGAAAATAGATGAAAGAAAGCTTAAAAAAGAAAACAAATGCAGCCATCACATCTAAGAACTGGTAAGTTGCAATATAATAAATGTTTGCTTTTGGGTTTAACACCACTTTAACCACAGGGAGGTGATTTTCCTTTTTATTGTAAAAACTCATCCATTTTTAGAGGCATATACAGTATTTGCTGTTTTATTACACCACTGTAAAAGTGCTATATCGTACATTTAAAAAGCCTGAGAAATGTAAAATAAAATGGCCAGCACATTGAAGGACTAAGGCTATTTTGATATTCTGTAAATTTGCAGAGATACCTATTGGTGAGATATATTCAAATTGAAAAATCCTTCCATTCTTATCCAAAAGTCAAAATTAATTTAATAATAAAACAGAGTAAGGGGTGTGATCTGGAGCTGCATGGCGTAGGGAGTGCAGAGTGAGAGCTCTGCTTGAGACAAATCCTTAATACAGATCCTGGGGACTATCCCTACTTCTTTTTTGCTCCAAACCTACTTACCGTGGATTCCTCTCTTCCCGTGGTCATGTCTTTACCGAAGAGAGTGTCCGGCGCCATCGCCAAACTTGACAAATACCGCCACGAGGAGCGGGACTCGGCGGGTGAAGATGGCGCTGCTCCCATCCTGGAAGTCGAACCTGAAACTGGAGACACGGCTAAGCTGCTCGAGGCAATCTCCCTGCGTTAATCAACACTCACCTCGAAAATCGAGGAGATGAAGGTCGACATTTCTCTCATACGGCAGGACCTCCATAAACTGAGAGAGTGAATGTCGGAGACAGAGCACCATGTTGGTCATGTGGTAGATGAACAGCATCCATTACAGGTGACTACTGAGCGACTACAACAATCAATTGCGTCCTGCAGAAACAGGACGATATGGAAAACAGACAGTGTAACCTGCTCTTCGTGGGCCTCCCTGAACGGGCCGAAGGCTCCGACGCTCCTACTTTCCTAGAGAACATGCTGATCAAGACCTTTGGCAGAGAGGCCTTCTCCTCCACGTGAGTGGCAGAGCATGCGCACCACCTGGCTGTGACACCCCCTCCTAATGATGCACCTCCACGCACATTCATCGCCAAATTCCTCAATTACCGTGACCGGGATGCTATCCTGAGGCTCACTCGCATGAAGGGCAACATCCCCTTCAATAATGTGCACGTGTCCGTGTTCCCAGATCTTTCTGTCAAGGTCCAGAAGAAGAGGGCGGAGTTCAGCAAGGTCAAGCGGCGACTATGGACCCAGCATCTGATGTGCACCAGGCTTCGGGCGGTGAGAGATGGTAAAGCTAATTTCTTCGAGGACCCGGAATCAGCTCTTTCATGGCTGGAACACCGCAACGAGGCTGGCCCAGCACCCGTCTGAGTCCCCTTGTGAATGGCTTCTCCATAATGATCTCCTGTGTGAGCTGCCTCGAGGACTCCTTGCTCCAGCTGCTCTACCTCCATGGCTGTGGCTTCCCTTAAGCTTGGATACCATGCGTTGGGCACTGCCCGCAAGATCCCCTGCCCTTTGATCCCTGTTGTTTACCCTGGTAACTTTGAAACTCTCCCCCGCCTCTTTACTCCCTCATTCAAAATAATCCTTATGTTTGCTCCTGCACTGCCCCACTACCGCGTTATTCCATCTCAAGCGCCTCACCTACCTCTCATCTAAGCTGTGTGCTTTTCAGTATTTGTCCCCCCCCTCCGACTCTAATAACTACCTTGTCCTTATGCTAACCTTCCAATGTTGGTTTCTACCCCTGAATCTTCAAGGCCTGTTTTCCTGGCTAGCACCCACCCCATGGGCTACGGTGGGCAGTGTTTTGTTTGTTCATTTGCCCTGGTCCAATGCTGTTAAGACTTGCATGCTTTTTTTCTTTTTCGTTTTTTTCTGTTATTTTGCTGTACGTTTAACATGTCTGCAGGAATTCACTATCATTAAGTGCAATATGATTCCTATTCACACCCACATAATACCCACCTCTGCTATGTGTGTTATTCATTTGAGCTGGCAGACGTCTCTCACGGGATTCCTGCAGCTCCTCCATAAATATATGTGTAGCCAGGAATGCAACCCTACACCTCTGGCATTGAGGACCTTTGTGCCTGGTGTTTCATGTAGTGGGCTCCCCTAGTGCTGAGCTGTTAGCAGAAGAGTGGAATCGTGTGGGAGCAGTGCCTTGTGGGACTTGTAGTGTATTAGTGAGGATTATTATCAGACTCTGCTGCGGAAGGACTTTGTTTCCCATCGGGCTATGCTGTATGTGAAGGCTTCTGGGAAGAACAGTGCTTCATGGGAAAGGCTATTTAAGAAAAAGGAGGGGCTTATTGCAGCCTATTTGGGCAGCGTTGATCAAACAGCAAGGACTCTGTGCGCCCTTACAGCAGGATTGCGGCTTGCGGCCTACACGCATCCACCCAGCGGGCTGCATTGTCACAGTGTTCCAGCGAGCTGCTTGCTACAGTGTTCCAGCGGATGATTTCCGGAATTCACCCTACCACCAACTTTTGTTTGTTCCAGATCCAGCGAGCAGCAGTAGCGATCGATCAGGAAGAGCTGCAGAGAGGAGCGCAGTGGAAGCCGATCCAGGAGCATAGATCTGAAGTGTACCATGAACCCCAGATTCACTATCATTACCATCATCTGAGCAGCAGGACCGTTCGTCTGCAGTCGTTTAGTTGGATGAGTTTGCCTAAGCCTATCTGTGAGAGTACTGAACTTTAATTGAAGAATTGCTACAATTACAGCTACTTTCCCCTATTGAATTCTCCTAAGAACTCTCATATCTAGAGCAAGTGGAATAGCATAAGCCAAGTGCATTGTTCATAGAGGTTACACTAATTCAGTTGTATTCTCTACATGGTACTAATTTATCTGCATTTCATTGAGTGGTTCACTGATTCACCTTGGTTGACCTAAAATTTTAACTCTTATTAATCCACGTTAGTTAATTCCCCTTTACAACACTTACAGGTGAACATTCAGGTATCCTGATTAAACTCAATTGGAGGAGACAGAGGGTAATCTTCATAACTGAAGTGTAAATGAATAGAGGAGAGTTGTGACACACATTTAGTTCTCTGTGTCTCTCTTGTATTCGTTAAGGTAGCAAAGCCTAGTTTATGTTACTTAAACATTCATTTGTGTGTCTTTAAAATAGACTTAACCATTTACTTGTGTAGTACAATCTCTGTTTTAACTTGGAGTTCTACTTTAATGCAACTGAGAATTTAGTAAATATTTAAAATTCTCAACCTTGTGTGGCTATTTTCACTGAGTGTGTTCAATTGAGAAAGGTAACACCATGATTAAACCCAGAGTGTCAGGGGTGGTGGACTCTCAGAGTCGGGGAGTCCAAGGGGGAATGGAATTATCAAGCGACCCTCAAGGGGGCAGCGCTACATATGTCATTGGTGTTACCATTTGTATATGTTCTCATTACTGTATGTACTCTAACTACACTGCTTGCAATATGTTATTTTGTTATCTGCTCCCTGATCATCTGACTGGTATCTCCTGTGCCCCTGGCTTTACTATGGCTTCTCTAAAATTAGTGACGTGGAATGTCAGTGGCCTGAGGGACAGAACTAAGAGAGTGGCTGCTCTGTCTTATCTTGGGTCCATGCGGGCAGACATCTCTGTGCTAGTGGAGACCCATGTCACAGGCCAGATGCAGATAGCCCTTAAAAAACCCTGAATTGGGTGCATGTACCAAGCTCCATACACCTCCAATTCTCGGGGTATAGCTATTTTAATTGCTAAAACAGCTCAATTTCAGCTCCACTCCTAGCGGTCAGACCACCAGGGCCGGTTTTTGTTTTTGCATGTCACTATCTTTGACTTGGAACTTTTGCTCATGCCATTCTATATCCCCCCCCCCCCGCCATTCTGATTTGCAGTGTTGCAGGATGGTGTTGCCTTTATGGCTCAGCATCCCATGGTAGCTGCTGTCTGGCTGGGGGATTTTAATGCAGTTATTAACCCTAACCTTGACAAATTGTGCTCCAATACCTCAAATTCCACACAGTCCTCTTCCACTAGATTTGAGATGTTTCTTTCGGAGTTCGCCTTGACAGACACCTGGTGGCATAAATACCCTACCCTAGTCAGATACTTCTGATTTATTCCAGCACATTCCGCCATGTCTCGTATTGACTACATCCTTGTCACACCCACTCTTTTGCCTGACCAGCTATATGCTGGTTTCAGAACTTGCTTACTCTTGGATCATGCTCCATGCTGGACCACCCTAAGCATTTTGGCTCCCCCCTGCTGTCCGCATCTGGAGGCTGAACCCCTTCTGGCTCTCTGCCCTCACAGACCTGGAGGGCATCCAGAGAGAATGGATCTTCTGCTTTCATACAAACTGAGATTCGGCCTCCGTGGGGACGGTGTGGGAAGGTTTTAAATTACATGCCCACATATTGACATCTTGCATCAACAGACATACAGTATCTCACAAACGTGAGTACACCCCTCACATTTTTGTAAATATTTTATTCTATCTTTTCATGTGACAACCCTGAAGAAATGACATTTTGCTACAATGTAAAGTAGTGAGTGTACAGCTTGTATAACAGTGTAATTTTGCTGTCCCCTCAAAATAACTAAACACACAGCCATTAATGTCTAAATAGCTGGCAACAAAAGTGAGTACATCCCTAAGTGAAAATGTCCAAATTGGGCCCAAAGTGTCAATATTTTGTGTGGCCCCCATTATTTTCCAGCACTGCCTTAACCCTCTTAGGCATGGAGTTTACCAGAGCTTCATAGGTTGCCACTGGAGTCCTCTTCCACTCCTCCATGACAACATCACGAAGCTGGTGGATGTTAGAGACCTTGCGCTCCTCCACCTTCTGTTTGAGGATGCCCCACAGATGTTCAATAGGGTTTAGGTCTGGAGACATGCTTGGCCGGTCCATCACCTTTACCCTCAGCTTCTTTAGCAAGGCAGTGGTCATCTTGGGAGTGTGTTTGGGGTCATTATCATGTTGGAATACTGTCCTGCGGCCCAGTCTCTGAAGGGAGAGGATCATCCTCTGCTTCAGTATGTCACAGTACATGTTGGCATTCATGATTCCCTCAATGAACTGTAGCTCCCCAGTGCCGGCAGCACTCATGCAGACCCAGACCATGACACTCCCACCACCATGCTTGACTGTAGGCAAGGCACACTTGTCTTTTTACTCCTCACATGGTTGCCCTCACACACACTTGGCACCATCTGAACCAAATAAGTTTATCTTGGTCTCCTCAGACCACTGGACATGGTTCCAGTAATCCATGTCCTTAGTCTGCGTCTTTTCAGCAAACTGTTTGCGGGCTTTCTTGTGCATCATCTTTAGAAGAGGCTTCCTTCTGGGACAACAGCCATGCACACCAATTTGATGCAATGTGCGGCGTATGGTCTGAGCACTGACAGGCTGACCTCCACCCCTTCAACCTCTGCAGCAACACTGGCATCACTCATACGTCTATTTCCCAAAGAAAACCTCTGGATATGACGCTGAGCATGTGCACTCAACTTCTTTGGTCGACTGCGGTGAGGCTTGTTCTGAGTGGAACCTGTACTGTTAAACCACTGTATGGTCTAGGCCACTGTGCTGCAGCTCAGTTTCAGGGTCTTGTCAATCTTTTTATAGCCTAGGCCATCTTTATGTAGAACAACAATTGTTTTTTTCAGACCCTCAGAGAGTTCTTTGCCATGAGGTGCCATATTGAACTTCCAGTGATCAGTATGAGAGAGTGAGAGCGAAACCCCAAATTTAACACACCTGCTCCCCATTCACACCTGAGACTTTGTAACACTAACATGACACGGGGAGGGAAAATGGCTAATTGGGCCCAATTTGGACATTTTCACTTGGGGTGTACTTACTTTTGTTGCCAGCGGTTTTGACATTAATGGCTGTGTGTTGAGTTATTTTGAGGGGAGAACAAATTTGCACTGTTATACAAGCTGTACACTCGCTACTTTACATTGTAGCAACGTGTAATTTCTTTAGTGTTGTCACATGAAAAGATATAATAAAATATTTACAAAAATATGAGGGGTGTACTCACTTTTGTGAGATACTGTAAGACCTCCTCCAAACTGATGTTTCAGCAGGCAGAGGAACACCAGGGCTCCTTAGAACAGATATTTCAGGCTGACCCTTCTCCCGCTACTGCTTCCTTTGTATGAATGCAGACTAGACTCATTGACCAACTCCATTTTGAGCACATTTTCTTCAGTAAACGGTGCATTTTTGAACATTGTGAAAGAGCAAGTAAATTGTTTGCCTATATGGCACACCTTGATCACAAACCCCCAGTGGTGGTTACTCTGACCAAGACCTTGTGGCCCAGAAATTTAGGGCGTTCTATTCGGATCTCTACTTCTCTACTGTCACCTATTCTCACAATGAGTTGTCTGTGTTCCTGCAGGGTGTTTAGTTCCCCACATTAACTCCCTCTCAGCTTACACTTCTTGAGGCACCAATCAATACAGATTGTATCGAGGAAGCACTAGCACATCTTCCCCCCTCAAAGGTGCCTGGCTCAGTCGGACTCCCACTGGAATTCTACAGGGTGGGCCATTTATATGGATACACCTTAATAAAATGGGAATGATTGGTGATATTAACTTCCTGTTTGTGGCACATTAGTATATGTTTTTTTATGGTTTTTATGGTCAGTAAAAACCAATACCGGATGAGCTGCTCCTTCCAGGAGGTACCGCCATTCCTCCAAAGCCGACTTGATGGCCAGCAATTCCCTATCACAGACATCATAGTTCCAGCAAGATGGTGCACCACCACATTATGGGTGTCAGGTCCGAGCATTCCTAGATGAACAGTTTCCTGGAAAGTGGATTGGTCGTTGTGGGCCAGTTGAATGGCCACCAAGGTCTCCCGATCTGACCCCCTTAGACTTTTATCTTTGGGGTCATCTGAAGGCAATTGTCTATGCTGTGAAGATACGAGATGTGCAGCACCTGAAACTACGGATACTGGAAGCCCGTGCTAGCATTTCTCCTGCGGTGTTGCTATCAGTGTGTGAAGAGTGGGAGAAGAGGGTTGCATTGACAATCCAACACAATGGGCAGCACATTGAACACATTTTATAAGTGGTCAGAAACTTGTAAATAACTCATGAAAGAATAAAGTTACGTTAAAACCAAGCACACCATTGTTTTTCTTGCGAAATTCCCAAATTCCCAATAAGTTTGATGTGTCACATGAACCTCTTCCTATTAAAAAAACAAAAGTTGGATTCAAAATGGCCGACTTCAAAATGGCCGCCATGGTCACCACCCATCTTGAAAAGTTTCCCCCCTCACATATACTAATGTGCCACAAACAGGAAGTTAATATCACCAACCATTCCCATTTTATTAAGGTGTATCCATATAAATGGCCCACCCTGTATAATCAATTCAGTGAGGCCCTTGTCCCCAAGCTGCGTGAGTTGTACACCTACATGTTTGACTCCACTACTCTCTCCGTCACTATGGGTGAGGCCCTCATAGTATTGATACCGAAGCCCGGGAAAGACCCCTTGTTTTCTGAGTCCTATCGCCCCATATCTCTTCTTCAATTGAATATCAAAATCCTAGCCAAGATCTTAGCTCTGCGATTAAACAAGGTAATATTTTGTCTGATACACTCAGATCAAGTGGGGTTCATGCCCAATAAAAACATTGCCTTTAACCTCAGAAGACTCTTCATGAATCTCCAGTTCAATCATGACACTGTTGGCTCCAGAGTTGTTGTTAGTTTAGATGGCCTTTTGACTCTGTGGAGTCATGGATATTTGTGGGAGTGCCTTCGGAGGTTTGGCTTTGGCCCTAACTTTATTAAATGGCTCCAAATTCTATACCAACCCTACTGCTAAGATCCAGGTCAATGGTAGGCTCTCAGACCCCTTTTCTCTCTCCCAGGGCACCCGTCAAGGCTTCCTTATATCCCCACTGCTTTATACCTTGGCTGTAGAGCCACTCGCCATCGCCATTAGAGCACACCCAGACATAAAAGGTCTCCAGGCGGGTCCAATGACCTAAGTTATCAGTTTATATACAGATGACATAGTCCTTTACCTGGAAGACACTGACCCTTTTCTAACAGCCGCCTTATAACTCATTAAACAATTAGGAGCTCTCACTAAAGACCAAGCAGCCCTCCCAGTGGTCAGAGCAAGTAGGATCAAATATCTGGGCATCCAGGTCTCTCGTTCTCTGTCAGAATACATTAATCTCAATCTTGAACCACTTTATGACACCCGAAAAAAACCAAAACCCAGGTCTGGGCTTGCCCTCCCCTAGGAGTCATGGGACGCATCAACTTAGTAAAAATGATACTTTTCCCCAAATTATTATATGTCTTCTGGCATGCTCGCTTATACATCCCACCTCGCATTCTTAAATTCATGGAATCCATCTTAAATACCTTTGTATGGAGTGCATGCCTTCACAAGCTGTCCTGGCGAAATCTGAAATGTCCCGTGCATCTGGGAGGAACTGCTTTACCTGGCCTCACCCTGTACTATATTGCCTCCCAATTGTCTCACTTTTTTTATTTTCACCAGGGAGACAGAGATAGATACTTGACATTGGTATATTCCTCAACCAGTTGTGCATCCCCTTCGAGTCCTTTTTCGGGGCGTTCGTGGATTGTCCCGAGAAGGTAATGGGCTGCATGCTATTTCATCATTGCAAAATCTGGCAGATTGCCACGAACAATACCAAAGCTACCCTTTTTCATGCCCACATGCCCCTCTGGAATAACACACAGCTGCCTGAAATGTCAACCATTCCTGATCATACCCTCTGGTTGGAGAGGGGTGTCATCTACCTTTCACAAATGTTAGTCAACGGGGTGGTTAAGTCATTCCAAGAGCTCGAAGATGGATTTAAAGTACCCAACCATATGTTTTTCCGGTACCTCTAACTCTGGCACGCTCTCAGTGCTCAGTTCCATGACTTCATCCCTACCCTGGAACCTCTCCATTTTGTGGAGATAATTACCAGTCAAGATTCTAAAAAATCTCGTTGTTCTATAACCATCTCCTTCTGCCCGCTGCCCCTGACTTAGCCTACCAACTGAAGCCTCGCTGGTCTGGGGGAGATGACGGATGAGGAGTGGGATGAAATCTTGGGAGTGTGCAAATCTGTTTTCCCCAAACTATCTGATCAGCTCACACATTTATACATATTGCAAACCCATGAAATTTAGGTAGAAGCTCGAGAACCTTACTGAATTGGTGGGGCAACTGATTGTAAACACTTTCCATCTACTGTGGGGAGAGGTTGGTCTCCCATACTAGTCCTTACCAACTGTAAAGTCCGTCGACACACAATAAGGTCTC
>BLSH010338731.1:378116-392031 GCA_018402905.1 Glandirana rugosa | reverse complement strand
TCATCACTCACATGTCTAACATATTATCACATTTTAAAGACAGGGGAATTTTATTGAGTTGTGTATCGGTAATTGGTGAACGGCTGGCGGTTGGCGTCCAACTGCCGCTGTTCCACCAAGCAATAGCGTTTAGCGGCAGTATGCTGCCGCCGACGCTATTGCGCGTGACACAAGCCCCTCCCGGTCCCTCGCCCACGCCGCCGAAGCTAACGGCGGCCGATGGGTGCTACCGGGGGGACCTCGGTCACTCGCCTCCAGGCACGTACATTTGTGCCTGGAGGCGAGACACACTCCCCCTTCCCGACACTCTGGGGAAGGGAAGTGGTCACAGCCTTCACGTAAAGGAAGGCTGTGATCACAGCCCTTCCCCCTCACACAGAGCGGAGGTCCGTGTTTACATGCACGGACCTCCGCTCACTGGCTCCAGGGGGGCCATCGTGGGTAGCCGGCGGCAATCGAAGCCGCCGCACCCGCTCCCTGGCCCTCCCCGAACACAGTGCGCGTTATCGCAGCCGCCGTCGTATGACGGCGATTTGCGATAACGAACCACCTTGTCGCCGTCAACCTGCGGTTGGCGGTCGGCAAGTGGTTAATGGCTATGTGTTGAGTTATTTTAAGGGGACAGAAATTTTACACTATTATACAATCTGTACACTCACTACTTTACATTGTAGCAAAGTGTAATTTCTTCAGTGTTGTCACATGAAAATATATAATAAAATATTTACAAAAATGTGAGGGGTGTACTCACTTTTGTTAGATACTGTATATGTATATATATATATATATATATATATATATATAGTGGGGGGTTAACTCAATGGGGATCACCTTCCCTGGGAAAAAGGTAGTCCAAACGGCAGGTTTTCTTAAAATCTGACTTTTAGCCAGGTTTATTTAAAAGGTTGCAGGTAAATGAAATAAACAAAACTGAAATTAAATCCTTGCCATCCAGGCACTAACTAAACATTTTCAGTTTCCCAACTCAGAGGTGAAGGGCTTCTCCCAGTCACCCACAAAACAAAGATAAAGCAAAGTTCAGTTTATCAGCTCGCTCAGGCTTGATGGCTCCTGAGTCCCAGGCCAGAGCAATCATCTGATCCAGACCTGCTTCCTTTATACCACCTGTTGATGGACACAAGTAGACTGCAAAACCTGCCAAGGTGGCTGGTAAAACCGGGACTGGATTCCACCTTAGTTTCCTGCAAGTGAATGCATGCAAGGTGAAACAGAACGTCCATCGATAACCTCGCCTTTCATAATGCCACATAACCCCTCTGCTCAAGCCCCTGCAGCTGAGCAACTGTCCCAACCAGACAATTGATACAGGAAAGGGCATCTGCATTATTTTGGAGTTTCCCAGCTCTATGTTCCACTGTAAACCTAATACTTGAAGACCAAGGAACCACCTTGTCACCTGACTGTTTTTCTCCTTGTTATCACACATCCATTTAAGAGGGGCATGATCAGTGACTATTTTGAATGGTCTCCCCAACAGGTAATATTTCAGGGCATCTAAGGCTCATTTGATAGCTAAACATTCCTTCTCAATAATGGCATAGTTTTTCTTATGTCTGTTGAGCTTTCTGCTAAGGTAAACCACTAGATGCTCCTCCCCATCTCTGACTTGAGACAGTACAGCACCCAGTCCCATATCAGAGGCGCCTGTCTGCACCACAAACTTCTTTGTGAAATATGGGGTCACGAGCACAGGTTGTGCACAAAGGGCTTGCTTCAACATTTGAAATGTCTTCTCTGCCTTAGGATTCCACTTGATCATGACCGACCCTCTACCCCTCATCAGATCCGTCAGTGGGGCTGCCATGGCGGCGAAATTGGGTATAAAACTCCTGTAGTACCCTGTGATCGCCAGAAATGCACAAACTTGCTTTTTATTTATAGGTTGGGGCCACTTTTGAACTGCCTCAATCTTAGTCATCTGAGGCTTGATCAGCCCCCGACTAATAATGTAGCCAAGGTATTTGACCTCCTCTAAGCCTATGGCACACTTTTTGGGGTTGGCAGTGAGTCCTGTTTTCCTAAGGGTATCCACTACTGCTTTCACCCGGGGCAAATTAGATTCTTAATCTGGGCTGTGGATGACTACATCATCCAAGTAGGCAGCTGTGTATTGGCGATGTGGTCTTAAGGTCTTATCAATCATTCTCTGGAATGAGGCAGGAGCACATGCAAGCCAAAAGGCATCCGGTTACACTGGAAGGACCCCTCGGGGGTAGAAAATTTAGTTTTCTCTTTTTGCAGACTCCGTTAAAGGTATCTGCCAATAACCTTTAGTCAGATCTAAAGTAGTTATGTATATGTCAACAAGCTCATCGACCCGAGGCATTGGGTACGCATCAAATTTAGACATGCTGTTCAACTTCCTGAAATCATTACAAAACCTTATAGTTCCATCTGGTTTTGGGACCAACACTATAGGACTTGACCAGTCACTGTGGGACTCCTCTATCACGTCCAGCTCTAACATGTTCTTTATTTCATTTGCAACTACTCGCCTAGCCTCAGGTATGCTATAGGGCTTTAAATTTACGTGAACACCTGGTTCCGTAATTATGTCATGCTGCATAAGTGTGGTCAGTCCGGGCAAGTGAGAGAAAAAGTCTCTATTTTTACTCACAAATTCTTTAACGTCCTTCTGTTGGGCTACTGACAAGGTTTCAGTTATAGGTACTTCAGGTGTCACAGGGGAGATGTCCTTTAGGGGGGTTGGCATTGCCAGTAAAGTCTCTCTATCCTTCCAAGATTTCAAGACATTAACGTGATATTTTTGCTTGGGTTTCCTTTACCCTGGCTAGTAAACTTTTTAGTTTACCTCCTCTACTCTTTCCATAATTTCAAAGGGACCTTGCCACTTTTCTAGGAATTTACTCTCAACAGTGGGGACTAGTAGCAGCACTCTGTCACCAGGGTTGAAGATCCAGGTCTTGGCATCCCGATTATAAACCCTTCTCTGGACCTCCTGGGCTTGCTCCATATGTTCCCGTACAAGCGCATGACAGCAGCGATTCTATCTTGCATCAGTGAGATATGTTCGATGACGCTTCTATAAAGCGTGGTCTCTCCCTCCCACATTTCTTTTGCAACATCTAGCAATCCCCTGGGATGTCTCCCATACAGTAGTTCAAAAGGGGAGTATCCTGTAGCTGTCTGAGGTACCTCCCATATGGCAAACATGAGGTATGACAGCAAAAAATCCCAATTTCTCCCATCTTTGTCCACCACCTTTTTTAACATGCTTTTGAGCGTTTTGTTAAATCTCTCCACAAGACCATCAGTTTGCGGGTGGGGTGGTAGACAGAGGTACGAAGATGGGAGATTTTGAACAAGTTATACAATTCTTTAATGACTCTGGACATAAATGGGGTGCCTTGATCCATCAATATTTATTTTGGAATACCCACATGACTAAATACCTGGACAAGCTCTTTGGCAATAGTTTTAGCTGAGGTATTACGCAAGGGAATGACTTCAGGATATCGCGTAGCATAGTCCAGTATTACTAGTATGTGCTGATAGCCTCGAGTCGACTTTACTACTGGTCCCACCAGATCCATGCAAATTCTTTCAAAAGGCACTTTAATGATTGGTAATGGCACCAGCGGACTGCGAATATGGCGCAGAATATTGACACTCTGGGCATGACTCACAATATTCTTTGACATCTGCACATAACCCAGGCCAAAATAATCTCTGGGTTATTCTCTCCTTGGTCTTCTCTATGCCCAGATGTCCCCCCCATTATATGACCATGGGCTAAATCTAATACCATCCGGCGATAGGGTTTGGAAACCACTTGCTGCTCTACCTCCTTCTCCCATTGCTTTACCACCTAATACAGCAAGTTATTTTTAAGAGCCATGTAGGGAAAAGACACCCCTATATTAGATTCAACAGGTTCCCCTCCTCTATTGAGTGTGGTGTCTTTTAGTTGTTCCGTACAAAAATCATATTTTCTGACCTCTAAGTCAGGCACCACATTCTGTCCACTCTCACTATTAGAGTCAAAGATAATTTCTTGATCATTAACCTCCAGCTGGGGGCTACATTCCAGCTCATCCTGCTCCCCAGCCATTACAGAAAAAGAAAAAGGATCTTCTCCTTCCTCGGACACGCCAACAGTTTTCCTTTCAATTTTATAATCAAAAGGGTCTGGTTTGAGTTCCAGTGTTTCCTCAGCAGAGGGAGCTCTGTCTTCCCTACTCATTTTGTTTTCCCATAAATTGCAAAAATGGGGAAAATCTCTCCCCACTAGGGCTTCATGAAGCAGCGAGGGTACCACCCCCACTGAATGTGTCACTATGCCCCTAGGGGTATCAAACTCAACCACAGCAGTCTGGTAGTTACGTGTGTCACCATGTATGCAAATAACCCCAATAGTGCTAGGGTGTAACTTTGCAGGATTTACACAATCACCTTTGACTAATGTCACCACACTACCAGAATCTAGCAGAGCCGTGACTGGCTTTCCATCAACTAAAATTACACAATTTGTTTTTCCATGCCTTCCTGACATGTTGCAGTACATGCCCCCTATGCAAAAAGAGACATATGTTTTTTCAAGTAAGTATTATCACATTGCATTTGTTTATCATTTAGGGAACAGTTGGCAGCAATATGACCGCATGGCAGCGATAACATTTTATGTGTTCTGTACCCAGTTCTCTAAACGGCCCCAGAGACCTTCCTGACCTATTTGGTGAGGTCCTGAGCTCATAGTCTCATTATCTGTAGCAACAGTCTTGTAATTTTTCCTCATGCCCTTGAATCCTGGAACAGTCTTCTTGGATCCTCTGGGTGATTTTTCACCCCTAGAGACATTGGAGTGGGGCACAGATGGGTTCATCAAGTCCTCGACCACAGTATATCTCTCCACCAGGTCCACCAGCTGGTTTGCCATCTTAGGGTCCCCATGGCTGACCCACTTCCTCAAAGTGGCGGGGAGCGCACATAAATAACGGTCCATAACCACACGCTCCACAATCTTAGGGCCTGGCAAAGTCTCTGGCTGCAGCCACTTTTTGGTGAGGTGTAGTAGCCTCCTTGACGGCATTCCCGAGTGTGGCTCGGGGTGAGTTTTCACTGCAAATAGCGGTAACCCCGAGCCATACTCGGGATTGCATTGCTGGATCCGGGCTGGGTTACTCACCTTGTCCCCTGGATCCAGCGATGTCCCCCGCCATGTCTGCAGGCTGTGTTCTCCGTCTGATGCCTTTGTGTGCCAGGCTATGTTCCCTGCGAGTGTCGCGTTGCACGGGGGCGGAGCCTGGCGGGAAATTCAAAAAGTGAAACACACAGTAAACATACAGTACACTGTAATCTTACAGATTACATTACTGTATCAAATCATTTCACATCCCTTTTGTCCCTAGTGGTTTGCCCAGTGCCCTGTATGCACTTTTATATTATATATGTCATTCTTTCTGCCTGGAAACTTGAGAACGTCCATGGCATAAAAAAGCGTCCCTTTACGTCAAAAGTGGTTTTTGATCAGCTAGAAAACAACGATAATAAATAAGAATCATTTTCAGAATTGAGTGATACTGATGTTTGGGGAAATTTATCATCAGACACTGAAAGTGACGACAGCGACAATTCTGCAACTGAGCAAATTTCAGTGTTTTTGACTTGATTACATTATTGAATACATTTTATTATTATATTATCATCTTTGATAACTGTTTATAGTTATTTATTATATTATAATTTTTTTTTCATATATATTATAATTTATGATTTTGTGTCTCAAACTTTTTCATACCCAAGATGTCTAGAAGACTCTTGTTTGGACAGATTTAAGTGAGTTATTCCTAAGAATTACAGGCCTAAAATATAAAACGCCAAATTTCCATGCAAAATAATTATACCACTTTCAGCACCAAAAATCTGAAATAATCATACCGCCAGGGAGGTTAAGTAAAACATTTGGGAGCGGTTGAGTCTGGACTGCAATGATGACGCCCATGCATGCAAGCATCTCAGCTTTCAGTGTCTCATAATCCTGGTCAGCATTTGGTTCCAGGTCATAATAGGCCTTTTGAGGTTCTCCTGTAAGAAAGGGTGCTAGCAGCCCATTGCTCTTTTTGCCATCCTTCTCGCACAGCGACTCTTTCAAACGTTGCTAGGTAAGCTTCCACATCATCTGCAGGTGTCATCTTCTGCAGGTAATAGCTGACACGCACCATTTTCTGTTACACTGGCAAAGGACCTGCGGACCCCTTCTTTAACTCCAACAGGGCCTCCGCAAACCAGCGATTCATCTCCTGCTGGGCTGCAATGGCCTGGAGCTTTGCCTCCTACTGCGCTGCAATGGCCTGGCGAATTGCCTCCCACTGGGCTTCCGCGGCCTCTGCGACTTGGTGGTTGGTTTCCTGCTGGGCTGCAATGGCCTGTCGATTCGCCTCCTGCTGTGCTGCAGTGCCCTGTGCGACCTGGCAGTTTGTTTCCTGTTGCTGGCGATTGGTTTGCTGCTGAATTGCAGTGGCCTGCAGCAGTGCTTTTCGCACATCCTCCATCTTTCCACTTGTCTTGAAGATGCCCGCCGAAAATCCACCATGTGTGAGGGGTTAGCTCAATGGGGATCACCTTCCCTGAGAAAAAGCTAGTCCAAGCGGCAGGTTTTCTTAAAATCTGACTTGTAGCCAGGTGTATTTAACCACTTCAGCCCTGGAAGGATTTACTCCCTTCCTGACCAGAGCACTTTTTGCGATATGGCACTGCATCGCTTTAACTGACAATTGTGCGGTCATGCGACGTTGCACCCAAACAAAATTGACGTCCTTTTTTTCACCACAAATAGAGCTATCTTTTGGTGGTATTTGATCACCTATACGGTTTTTATTTATTGCGCTATAAACAGAGAGCAACAATTGTGAAAAAAAAAATTTTTTTTTACTTTTTGCAATAATAAATATCCAAAAAAAAAATATGTATTCTTTTCTTTAAAAAAACGCAATAGGGGTATATTGATTGGGTTGCGCAAAAGTTATCACGATTTCTGGCATTTTTATTATTTTATTTTTTTTACTAGTAATGGTGGTGATCTGCAATTTTTAGCGGGACAGCGATATTGCGGCGGACAGATCAGACACTTTTGACACTTTTTTGGGACCATTGACATTTATACAGCGATCAGAGCTAAAAATAGCCACTGATTACTGTATAAATGTCATTGTCAGGAAAGGGGTTAATACTAGG
This sequence comes from Glandirana rugosa, assembly GCA_018402905.1. NCBI lineage: Eukaryota > Metazoa > Chordata > Amphibia > Anura > Ranidae > Glandirana > Glandirana rugosa. Next base: position 384,816 of record BLSH010338731.1, on the reverse strand, counting down.
GGGCGATCAAGGGGTTGAGTGTTACCTAGGTAGGTGTTTCTAACTGTGGAGGGAGTGTAGTGACTGGGGGTGGAGAGAGAAAGCTGCTCCCGATCACTGGGAACAGCAGATCTCTCTCCACTTCCCTGGTGCGCGCGTGCCCCCTACAGTCTCTTAAAGCGCCGCTGTACAGCTACAGCGATTTACGCAATAGAGCCTACCTGCCGCCGTTGGCTGGTCGGCGAGTGGTTAAAAGGTTGCAGGTAAATCAAATAAACAAAACAGAAAACAAATACTTGCCATCCAGGCACTAACTAAACATTTCCAGTTTCTTAACTCAGAGGTGAAGGGCTTCTCCCAGTCACCCACAAAACAAAGATAATACAAACCTTTTGTTTCAGTCACAAAGCGAAGTTCAGTTCATAAGCTCTTTCAGGCTTCATGGCTCCTGAGTCCCAGGCCAGAGCAATCATCTGATCCAGACTTCCTTCCTTTATACCACCTGTTGATGGACACAAGTGGACCGCAAAATCTGGTCTGGAACCCACTCTACCAAGGTGGGTGGTAAAACCCGGACCATATTCCACCTTAGTTTCCTGCAAGTGAATGCATGCAAGTTGAAATATAACATCCATCGATCACCTCGCCTTTCATAATGCCACTATATAAATATATATGTATATATATATATATATATATACATACACGGTATCTCACAAAGTGAGTACACCCCCATATTTTTCTAAATATTTTATTATATCTTTTCATGTGACAACACTGAAGGAATGACACTTTGCTACAAAGTAAAGTAGTGAGTGTACAGCTTGTATAACAGTGTTTGCTGTCCCCTCAAAATAACTCAACACACAGCCCATTAATGTCTAAACCGCTGGCAACAAAAGTGAGTACAACCCTAAATGAAAATGTCCAAATTGGGCCCAAAGTGTCAATATTTTGTGTGGCCACCATTATTTTCCAGCACTGCCTTAACCCTCTTGGGCATGGAGTTCACCAGAGCTTCACAGGTTGCCACTAGAGTCCTCTTCCATTCCTCCATGACAACATCACGGAGCTGGTGGATGTTAGAGACCTCCACCTTCCATTTGAGGATGCCCCACAGATGCTCAATAGGGTTTAGGTCTGGGGACATTCTTGGCCAGTCCATCACCTTTACCCTCAGCTAGAGTTGAGCGAACCCGAACTGTAAAGTTCGGGTCCGTACCGAACATTGGGGTGTCCGTGACCCGGACCCAAACCCGGACATTTGAAAAAAAGTTTGGGTTCGAGTTCTGGGTTCGGGTATTTGATCACGCATTTTGAATAGCTGCAGGGCAGCCAATCAGCAAGCGTTTCACTGGTTTGCCCTTAGAAGCCATCACAGCCATGCCTACTAATGGCATGGCTGTGATTGGCCAGTGCATCATGTGACCCAGCCTCTTTATAAGCTGAAGTCACTTAGTGCTGCATGTCACATGCTCTCTGGGTAGTGTAGGGAGAGGATGCTGCCGGTGCTGTGAGGGACAGATTGCAGATCTCATCCTGCATTACAGAACGATCTGACTGGACTAGGTAGAGTCTACTGCTTAGAGGGACAGATTATTGTTCTAAAATCATCTTCTAGTTCTATAGGGTCAGGTTCCTGCTGTTACTGCAAGGGACAGATTATTGTTCTAAAATCATTTTGCAGCCCTCTAGCACTTTCCAGGACTTTTTTACAGTAATTTTTGTGCCGAAAAGTTCGGGTCCCCATTGAATTCAATGGGGTTCGGGGGAAAGTTCGGGTCAAGTTCGATACCGAACCCGGACTTTTTCCCGAAGTTCGGCCGAACCCGAACATCCAGGTGTTTGCTCAACTCTACCCTCAGCTTATTTAGCAAGACAGTGGTCGTCTTGGAGGTGTGTTTGGGGTCTTTATGTTGGAATGCTGCCCTGCTGCCCAGTCTCAAATGGAAGAGATCATGTTCTGCTTCAGTATGTCACAGTACATGTTGGCATTCATGGTAACACTGAGCATGTGCACTCAACTTCTTTGGTTGACCATGGCAAGGCCTGTTCTGATGAACCTGTCCTGTTAAACCACTGTATGGTCTTGGCCACCATGCTGCAGCTCAGTTTCAGGGTCTTGGCAATCTTCTTATAGCATAGGCCATCTTTATGTGGAGCAACAATTCTTTTTTTCAGATCCTCAGAGAGTTATTTACCATGAGGTGCCATGTTCAACTTCCAGTGACCAGTATGAGAGAGTGAGCTATAACACCAAATTTAACACACCTGCTCCCCATTCACACCTGAGACCTTGTAACACTAATGAGTCACATGACACCGGGACTCACATTACACCATTATCACAGTTAAATACTTAAACTTGCAATACTGAGCTCAATATACAGGTTTTAGAGTTTTTTTCCCCATTATAAATATATAGACATTGAAAACCTAGCTGAAAAGCCAAGGTATGAATCCTGTATTAGACTTATAAAAAAGTTCTGATGAAAATAATTCACCTATTCTAATTGGCATGTAGCTATCATGCCTTATCATGATATTTTTAACACAAGCAGAAGATTTAAACAATTAACAATGAAAGAAAAAATTAAAAAGCAAGTTTTACAGTCTGTGGAACACCAAGGAGTCTGGTATAGCCATGATAGAGGAAAAGAAGTTCCCCCTGCCAAGGTCCTGGGGAGCAGTATGCTAATTATTTTTAATGCTTGCTCCAAATATAACAGAAGAGGCTTTACATAATGAGCATCCAATCTCATCAATATCAAGGCATTGAATAATCTTTTCCAGTGTAATTTGCTTACTTAACACTTTATGTACTAGATTATTTAGGAACAGATTTGCAATCAAGATGTTAAACTACTGACTAAGAAATATTTACTTAATAATACAAGTGCTTCTTTTTTTTCAGACTGAATCTCCACTTTTAATAAGGCCATACCTGGAACATTTAACCAAATCAGAAATCCATGCTGTGATGACTGCTGGTTTTGCTACAATTGCAGGGAGTGTGCTAGGAGCATACATTTCCTTTGGAGTGAGTATTGGCATTCAGTTACAGTGGGTGGGTTAATGTAGCATGCCCAAAAAAATTAATAATTTTGCTTAGCAGAACTGACAATGCATGCCCCCTTTAAAGATTCAGTAGTACATTTTTACTCCTGTGCTATTTATGCATGTCTGTTTATGTTATTCTTCTGAATAAAATATTACATTTTAATATACAATGGGAGAGATCCTCCTTTTTTCCATTTTATTGTAAAGCGCAGTGCCAACTGTTGCAACTATATAAGTCCTTTATAACAATAATAATACATTTTATTTGGAGTACCAAATGGGCATAGGACAAAAACTGACAACATGACTATAAGAGTATAAGTACCATAGATGTAAAGGGGTGGTGCAGGCAGAATGGTAAATCACATATCCGATACAATATAACCTTCCCAAAGAAATATCCTAAGATGGCATCTCTTTTAATATGGATTGACCTCCTGACACTGCTCTTGAAGGCCTCCCCTTTTTTTTACATTTAAAATCATTTTTTTTTATACCAATAATATCAAATGTAGATATCTTATAGATATCTAATAATCACCAAAACAGATAAATAGGGGAAAACAGTTATATAGCAAATCTGTACTTTTCTGCACCAGAACTGTGTCATTTCACATGGGACTGATCTCTTTCGGCACTGATTCTTCCAACACCAGATAAAGAAGTAATAAGGAATAAATGAGCATTTGGAATTAGGTTATGGTTAGCTTAGGGTTGGGTCAAAGGTTTGGGGGGGTATGGTTGATGTCTATCACAGTGCAAGTCTATGAGCATTCTCTCCCATAAAAGCGACCTATGCGTCTGATTAACTTAAAATGATTGTAAAAGCTTGTTTTTTTGTATTTTTTAAAAAATAACAAACATATTATACTCACCTCCTCTATGCATTTGGATTTTCACAGAGCAGTCCGGATCCTCCTCTTCTCGGGTCCCTCTTCTGCTCTCCTGGCCCCTTCCTCTGGTGAGTGCCCCCTCAGCCAGCAGCTTGTTACAGGGGGCATTCAGACACCGAGCCCCAGCCCGGCCCCCTCTCTCCCCTGATTGGCTGACTGATTTTGATTGACAGCTGCAGGAGCCAATGGCGCCGCTGCTGTGTCTCGGCCAATCAGGAGGAGTGTCTGGGACAGCTAAAACACTCGTGGACATTGCTGCAGAGAGAAGGGGCTCAGGTAAGTAATTAGGGGGGCTGGGGAGGCTGCCACTCACAGAAGGTTTTTTATCTTAATGCATAGAATGTATTAGGATAAAACACCTTCTGCCTTTACAATCACTTTAACAGCTGTTATGCAGGAAGCAGAGAGGGTAACTGGGAAATCATTCTTATGGCTTTTAATGGGGTGTATGTCTTTATACATTAGTTCAGCCCACGGGCTGCTAGGAGGCCCTTTCTGTGCATCAGCCTAGCTGAGCAAGGGGTATATAACCAGGAGGATGGAGGAGTTTTGCAGAGGGGGGGAAAAAGTTAAGTCCAGAGCTAGGGGAATGAGACCTGTTTTCTAAAAGGATGAAAATTTCCTGGACCACGAAGTAGGAGCAAGGTGTAACACTTTCCCTTTTGAAGGAAAGCATAGGACACACCTATAATTGGAAAAAGGGGAAGCAGAGTCATTATTTTGCCTGACAAAATTTAGACTGAAAACTATGAGTAAATATTGGGTGCTACAACTCTCCTCCTGGTGCTAATATGAGTTCCCTTTTAGAAGTCACAGTAAATAGTAAAGTTCTGTTACACAGACACACTCATCATATAGAGTGATGGCAGTTAGTGGGGCTTCCCCAGAATTCAGAAAAGTCAGGTGTCGATAGCAAATTGTAAAAGTTAATTAAGTGAAAACTGCCTAAAGCAAGGACACAGAGATAGGTTTTCTGCATAGCAATGCAGGCATCTTGGGGTGTCTACTCTTCGGGATGACTTATGCTTTTGAAAGATTACTTGACATTACAATTTACCTTTAGGACATGGTAAGTATAGTCTGCAGTATTTCCATGGGGTGGTGATGGATGTAACAAAATGAACAAGTGAATCCTTTAAAATATTATGCATACGGAGTTCCATTTGTGACATACAGTATTAATCAAAGTCCAAACCGAAAACAAAGCAAAGGGGAAATCTAAATAATAAAAGAACATTTATGCAGATATTTATGATGGTGAAAGGATAATGCTTGCATCATTGCATCAAACTGTTTTCAAGTAACTATTAACCAACAAAGATAGTTTTTCTGTTCTATTGCAGGTGTCGTCCTCACATTTGTTAACCGCTTCTGTCATGTCTGCACCAGCAGCACTTGCTGTAGCCAAGTTATTTTGGCCAGAAACAGAGACTGTAAAAATCAATATGAAGCAAGGTCTTCAGTTGGAGAAAGGGTGAGGGGCATGTCATAGGAAATTATAAATGCATAACTGAAGCAGATATATTGAAAACTGAGATTTGAAGTTATACTTAACCACTTCACCCCCGGAAGGATTTCCCACTGTAGGACCAGAGCACTTTTTGCGATTCTGCAGTGCGTCGCTTTAACTGACAATTGCGCGGTTGTGCGACGTTGTAACCCAAACGAAATTTGCGTCCTTTTTTTCCCACAAATAGAGCTTTCTTTTGGTGGTATTTGGTTGCCTCTGCGTCATTTCTGATCGCCGCTATCAACAAAAAAAGAGCGACAATTTTGCAAAAAAAAAAAACCAATATTTCTTACTTTTTGCTAAAATACACGTCCAAAAAAAAAATATATAAGAAAAAAATGTATTCATCGGTTTTGGTGGATTTATATTCTTCCTCATATTTTTGGTAGAAAAAAATAGCAATCTGCATTTATTGATTGGTTTGAGAAAAAGTTGCCGCATTTACAAACCATGAGAATACATTTCTGGCGTTTTTACATTTTTTTTCTTTTTACTAGTAGTGGCGGCGATCTGCGATTTTATCGGGACTGCGATATTGGGGAGGACATGTCGGACATTTTTGACACTTTTTTGGGACCAATGACATTTATACAGTGATCAGAAATTTAAATATCCACTGATTACTGAATAAATGTCATTGGCAGTGAAGGGGTTAACCTGCAAGGGGAGATCTAGGGGTTCACTGTGTTCCCTAGGCGTGTTCTGTGAGGGGGCTGGGCTATCAGGGGCATAAGAGATCTAACTGATGTCAGTGACAGGGATCAGTAGATCTCTTACATACCGCATGACAGAACGGGGAACCGCTGTGTTTACTTCTACATTTAACGATCTGATCAACTAACATTACAATAAAGATACCCGTGGAATTGGCCAAGGACTGACCGATGGCGTACAAATGACGCCGTTACACCGCGACAGAGTACTTAACGACATATATTCGTCGATAAGCGCGTTCGCCTAAGGCCGTCGCGCAAAAGTACGGGTGGCGTGAGACCTCCTCACACGGGCGCCGAGCCTACCTGGGCTACAGGCGGCCGCTCGGCGCTACTGGACGGTCTCCCTTTCTTGCCCCTTAGCGGCTTCATTTGTGTCGCCAAGGGGCAAGACAGTACGCCATACATTCTCTAGATGACTAGGGACAGTGACTGTAGTCAATCTAGAGAATACGGGGACTATCGGGTCGGGGGAGTGTCTTGTGCGGATCCCTTGTGTCACTTGGGGATCTAGAGGGGAACGTCCAATTGGGGAAGTGACGGTT
>BLSH010338731.1:330911-358034 GCA_018402905.1 Glandirana rugosa | reverse complement strand
AAAAAAAAAAATTGTTTAGTCTATATAGGGATGAAAAAATAATAATCCCTATGTAAAGTAACAGTCAATATAAATATACAAGAAGAAAATGAACAAATTATGGTATCCATAAATATGGAACATAATAACTGTTACACGATTAATATGATACAATCCTTTTTTGTTATTTTAGAACTTGTGAGTTTTTCTCTTTTATTTCCAAATATCTGATCGGATCAGTATCGGGATTAAACTAAGTGTAATTTTACAACATCTTTAACAACTTTGTCTGTCAAATACGTTCTTTTGGGTGTTTGTAGAACGTTGAATTCTTTAGAAGACACAAAAACAGTCTGATCTACCTATGGTATTAAACAAGTAAAAGAAGAACATATAAATATAACTGACAATGAAATGTATCCCTAATAATAAAAAAGTAGGGATATATCTGATTTGTTAAAAAAAAAAAACAATTAAACTAATATCTTCAAGTAAAAAAGAAACATATAAAAAGAGGGGGGGGAGAAAAAATGTGGGCAAGATAAGTACAGTTAAAGTGTTACTAAATCCGATAATATGCAAATAGTTCACCTGCCCCCCATCACAGTGCCCCACAGGTTATAAATATTCTTTTTACATTAAAATATTGCCACTATATAGCTTTTTGGCTGATCTGTATGCCACGGTCACATGATAAACTGCAGGGTCTGTCCAGTGCTGAGTATTCAGGTAGGAGGAGATTTCCACTATAGCCTGTATACACGCCCACATGTGTGATGTCAATATCATGTGACCTGGCTAGCTCTGAGAACAAGGAAATGTTCTCTCCAGCAATAGAGACCAAACTGAGCATGTGCAGCCATACTACTCTGACTGTGTCTTATCTGGCTTTGGCAAGAGAGGCCCTGAAGGAGGGAAGGATCTGTCCATACAGGATCAAACAGCCTTTTTACACAATGCAGAGGATTAACCTCTTAAGTTCCACTGTGAGTATAACAAGCATGCTATGCTGCACATACAGACAGATTTTACTGTTGTGGGTTTAGTATCATATTAAGGGTTGTCTTTTATGAATAGCTAGTATTCAAAGATGAATAATGTAACTAAGTTCGCCACGTATTAAATAATTTAAGAAGAAAATGGGATTTTTATGGTGCCAACATATTCAAAAACAACATAATTTTTATACGTAATTTTTATTATAACATATAAAAAAAATACAATATATAGAAAAGTTTTTTAAGACACAACAATCCATCACATGTGGTTTTACCACCCTTGGAATACAGTTGAATGATGTATTTTAGATATTATCTTATTGCCTGTACGTTCAACATGTTTCGCAAATCTTTGCTTCATCAGGAACTTTGTGCGGCGTAGAAGATAAATTCTGGTTCAACGCTCAAAAGAGAGCTCCCAATTGAAAGGGATCAGATGCCAAGTCTATTTCCGGACAGCCGGCGTCCCCCAAACATCAAGGACTGTTTTTTGGATACTTTGGTTTTCAAAGACAGAAAAAACCCTTTGTTTGCTCCAGAAGAAAAGCCTTGTGCAGATTGATCAGAAAAGGTCAGACTGTCACAGATGGGACCCGTACTTTAGTTCAAAAAATCTGGGTCACCCAACGGCGAGACAGATAGTTTCACGCAAATGCTGAATAGCAAGTCCTGTGCTATAGGGTGATCTTCAAAGGATACAGCACACAAAGAGGATAAGTCACTTAGTGACTTATCCTCTTAAGTGACTTATCCTCTTTGTGTGCTGTATCCTTTGAAGATCACCCTATAGCACAGGACTTGCTATTCAGCATTTGCGTGAAACTATCTGTCTCGCCGTTGGGTGACCCAGATTTTTTGAACTAAAGTACGGGTGACATCTGTGACAGTCTGACCTTTTCTGATCAATCTGCACAAGGCTTTTCTTCTGGAGCAAACAAAGGGTTTTTTCTGTCTTTGAAAACCAAAGTATCCAAAAAACAGTCCTTGATGTTTGGGGGACGCCGGCCGTCCGGAAATAGACTTGGCATCTGATCCCTTTCAATTGGGAGCTCTCTTTTGAGCGTTGAACCAGAATTTATCTTCTACGCCGCACAAAGTTCCTGATGAAGCAAAGATTTGCGAAACATGTTGAACGTACAGGCAATAAGATAATATCTAAAATACATCATTCAACTGTATTCCAAGGGTGGTAAAACCACATGTGATGGATTGTTGTGTCTTAAAAAACTTTTCTATATATTGTATTTTTTTTATATGTTATAATAAAAATTACGTATAAAAATTATGTTGTTTTTGAATATGTTGGCACCATAAAAATCCCATTTTCTTCTCAAATTATTTAATATTTTTTCGGGATGAAGGTGCCTTTGGCCTACTGAAATAGCACCTTTATTTACATAAGTTCGCCACGTATTTTCAAAAATAGTTAGGCGTTTATGTAAATTGCTAGTCAATTTATTGTTGATCATAATCCAGGTTAACTTTTGAATAACACAATCAAATGTTATTTCAGATTGATTCCAACAATGCGCAATGGTTATTCTAGCGGCTAGGATTAGAAGAAATTAAGCGTTCAAATTTTTGAAAGAGCAATTTCGGGGGATTTAATATTTATTTTGGTACTTTCATGTATAAAGCCAGATATTTTTGATTCAAAATTTATGTATTTGGGACATCGCCACCAGATGTGTACTATAGAACTTTCTTGACCACAATTTCTAAAACATTTAGAAGAGACTTGTCAATTTATTTTAGCTAATCTCAATGGATCCATGTACCATCACAATGGAGTTGTGTAATTAGATTCCACCAAGATATTGATAATTTCATACCATTCTGAGATTTCCCAAGACAAATTAAGATCTTTTTCCATTGTGTCAAATACGGGAGCTTATGTTCAGATTCAATTAAAATTATTATTATACAGGATTTATATAGCGCCAACAGTTTACGCAGCACTTTACAACTTGAGGGTAGACAGTACAAATACAATACACTTAAATACAGTAGGAATCAGAGGGTCCTGCTCATTAGAGCTTACAATCTAAGAGGGAAGGTCAAGAGATACAAGAGGTAATAACTGTGGGGGATGTGCTAATGGAGAAGATAAATGTACAGTTGTTAGGTGGAGGCCAGATAGGCTTCTCTGAAGAGATGAGTTTTCAGGGATCGTCTGAAGGTAGACAAAGTAGGAGAAAGTCGGACAGATTGGGGTAGAGCATTCCAGAGGATGGGAGAGGCTCTGGAGAAGTCCTGGAGGTGAGCATGGGATGATGTTACAAGGGAGCTAGAGAGCAGGAGGTCTTGGGAGGAGCGAAGAGATTGATTTGGTTGGTATTTTGAGACCAGGTTAGCTATGTAGCTGGGGGCTAGGTTGTGAATTGCTTAATAAGTTATTGTTAGTATCTTGAAATGAATACGTTGGTTGAGTGGCAGCCAATGGAGGGATTGACATAGGGGTGTAGCAGACGCCGAGCGGTTTTTAAGGTGGATGAGCCTGGCGGCAACATTCATAGTGGACTGAAATGGGGATAAGCTATTTAGAGGTAAGCTAGTGAGGAGGGAGTTGCAGTAGTCAAGGCGAGAGAGGACCAGGGAGTGTATTAGAAGCTTTGTTGTGTCATTGGGAAGGGGCGTATCTTGGAGATGTTGCAGAGGTTGAGGTGGCAAATTTTGAATAGCGATTGGATGTGGGGCCGAAAGGTTAATTTGGAGTCCAGGATTACACCTAGGACCTTGGCGTAGGGTGACGGGTTGATAGTTGAGCCGTTGATTTTGACGGTGAAATCAGGGGAAATGGCACGTGGGGGAGGAAATATCATAAGCTTGGTTTTGGATAGGTTGAGTTTGAGGAAGTAATGTGACATCCATGCTGATATCTCTGCTAGTAAGTTGGTGATGCGTGAGGAGACAGATGGAGAGATCTGGGGGGTTGAAAGATAGATTTGTGTGTCATCAGCGTAGAGGTGATACTGAAAGCCATGGGAGACAATCAACTGACCCAGGGAGGCGATGTAGATTGAGAAAAGGAGAGGTCCAAGAACAGAACATTGGGGAACACCGACAGGGAAAGGGAGAGGAGAGGAGGAAGTAGAGTTGTAAGTGACGCTGAAGGAGCGGTGGGATAGGTAGGATGAGAACCAGCAAAGAGTACAGTCGCAGAGACCAAAGGCGTGGAGTTTTTTGAGGAAGAGGGGGTGGTCCACTGTGTCAAAGGCAGCGGAGAGGTCCAGGAGTAGCAGAACAGAATAGTGCCCGTTGGTTTTAGAAGTTATTAGGTCATTAGTGAGTTTAAGGAGAGCAGTTTCAGTAGAGTGCCGATGGCAAAATCTGGACTGAAGGGGATCAAGAAGCTTGCTCATGGTCAGATGGTCACTCAGTCGGTTGTAGACTAGTCTTTCAAGGAGTTTGGAGAAGGGGAGTAAGGAGATGGGGCGAAGGTTGTTAATATCGGTGGGGTCCAGTGAGGGCTTTTTAAGGTTAGGGGTGACTAGGGCATGTTTTAGAGAGTTTGGGAAGATGCCAGAAGAGAGGGAAAATTTGAAAATGTGAGTTAGAGAATTTAGAATCGAGTCGGAAGGTGAGCGTAGCATTTGCGATGGAGCAGGGCCCAGGGGGCAGGTGGTTAGATGGGTGTTCAATAAAAGTTTAGCAACCTCGCTAATACTGGCAGGGTTGAATGTGGAAAGTAGTGATTGTACCTGTGGACATGGGGTGTTGAGTGGGGGTGGTCTGTGCGCATTGGAGATTTCCTCACGAATGTTATCAATCTTAGTTTTAAAGTGATTGGCAATCTCCTGGGCAGTGAGTGAATTAGAGGGTGGAGGCAGTGGAGGACAGAGTAAAGTGTTAAAGGTCGAGAAGAGTTTATGGGGACTGAATGATAATGTGTTAGTGAGTGTGATAAAGTAGGTCTGTTTGGCAGTTTGGAGGCAGCAATAGTATTTTAGGAGGGCAGATTTGTAATGTTTGAAGTCATCTTGGAGCTTAGTCTTATGTCACAGACGCTCAAGAGCGCGGCTATGTTTTCTAAGACTTCTGGTGTTGTCTGTTTGCCAGGGTTGTAGTGATTCTGCATGGAGTGAGGGGGGCGAGCTTGTCTAGGGAGGATGACAGTGAGTTGTTATAGACCAGTGTGGCTAGGTTGGGGCAGGACAGGGGTGAGATTTTGTCATAGAGGTGGTCATTAGCAGAGTAGAGAAGAGAAGGGTTGAGGTGGCGAAGGTTTCTACAGGTAACTGTTAGGCGGTTGGGGGGAGAGGAGGTGAAAGACAGTGAGAGAGTGAAACTAATAAGGTGGTGATCAGAGAGTGGGAGAGGAATGTTGGAAAGGTTGCACGGAGTGCACAGATAGGAGAAGACAAGGTCTAGGGTGTTTAAAGGAATGAGGGAGTACCTCTGCGCTGCCTCTTGATGAAGGTCTAGGGTGTTGCCGTTGGAGTGAGTAGGAGCCTGTATCCATTGCTTTAGGTCTAGGTTGTTTAAAGGAATGAGGGAGTACCTCTGAGCTGCCTTTTGATGAAGGTCTAGGGTGTTGCCGTTGGAGTGAGTAGGAGCCTGTATCCATTGCTTTAGGTTAACAGGGATGTTGAAGTCGCCAAGAATGATTGTGGGGATTTCAGAAGAGAGAAAGTGGGGTAGCCAGGCAGAGAAGTCATCAAGGAAAGTTGATATCGGCCCAGGGGGCTAGTAAATGACAGCAACTCTTCGAGGAATAGGAGAAAATAGACAAATGCAATGTGCTTCAAAAGAGGAGAGTGTCAGAGATGGAGGAGGGTGGAGTACCTGATAGGTGCTGCGTGGTATAAAATATTATATATAATACATATACGGCCTATTATTGGATTTCTAGTTTCTAGTTTATTCTCTAAGAATAAAGTAATGAGGTTGTATTGAGATGTCCCCCGAAAAAGTTCAGAGGATAATCCAGGTATAAATTCAGGATTATTAAATAAAGGAGATAAAGGTGTATGAGGTGAACAATGATTTTTCCTTATTTGACATCTATCCCAAAGTAATGAAAGAATGAAATATTAGGACACAAGATTGGGGGTCGTAATTTGCTAGGAATCCACACTAAAGCTGCAAATCGAAACTTTAGAGCATGCTAGGGCCTCCATGTCAAGCCAGTATGGAGTTGGACCAGGAATTGTAGTAACTGCCAATTGGGCTATCTGAGCTGCTTGATAGTAAGCAATTAAATGTTGGACTCCTGTGTCTCCTCATTTTTTTTGAAGTGTAAATTGTTAGTTAATTAATTCTAGGGTGTTTTTGTCCCCAATAAATATTTCCTCTTTTCAAGCCATTCCTTGGTGGATTTGCTAGTGCGCCTCATCAAGGACACTTTGGTATGATACAGAATGTATAGTTGACCAGATGTATGTGAGCTGCCAGGGCCCTGAATAAGCAAAGCAAAAAACATAACATTCCGACCACCATGCATCACAGTTCTTATGAGGTTCTTCTCCTTTGGTTTATGGCAATGAAGTCTACTGTTATGTTGTCCAACAAATCTATCTTTGTTTGTTCAGTCTTCAGCACATTGTTCCAGAAGGCCTAGCCTTTGCTTATAAGCTCAAAGGCAAACTGTGATCATGCTCTTATTTTCTTTTTGGACAGCAATGGCTTTTCCTAACACACTTCTCATTGAATTGGTGCAGTCTCATTCTGCTTGTAGATGCATGCACTTTGACTCCAACTCTGGCAAGAGTTACCTGAACACCTGCCCCCTTCCTCCAATGAAATTTTGAGGAGACTTCTTTTAGCATTAAAATAGTCAGCTCTTGGGTTGGAATTTCTGGTCCAGCCAGTCCTGGACAAATTAGCAGTTGTTGAAAATCTATACCACCTGTAGTTTATTTACCTTACAGTGGAATTAATAATTTCAAATCATATGTCAATCTTTTTAAATTCCTTGCCAGATGCGTAGGCATCTTTTTTTAGGACCTTAGAGAGTGCTATTGATGTTGGCATGATAACACAACAAATATCAGTAGAAAAAGATAACATCAAACCCTTGATTCCTTAGTTAGAACAAACTAGGTTCTAATAGACCCAAAAGGGGTTCTAATCTTGGCACCTAATCGTGAACCCCAGATTGTAATTTCATGAATTTGGTGGTAAATATAGGAGTCTACTTATTCCATATGAAAAGTCTGTGTTTTTGTTCAATTAGATTGTAAAATGAATACACCATATCAATTTTATGTGTTATTTGGTCAAGTATAACACCTTTATCCAACTGACTCAAGATGTAATGTTTGTCCTTTTAATTATGTGGAAAAGGTCAACAGTTTACATGGGACATGCATACTTTTTCACATGATTGTTTTTTCCACATGAGCTGTCTATACGCCAGAAGGTCTATTCTTATTTTGATGTTTATGTTGTTTGCATCTATTTTTTTGTTTTTTTCTTGTTTTTAGACATATACTGTGAAACTAATGCCTGGTACACATGATGAGATTATCGGGCGAATGATCTTCCTTTTTTTTTTTGCATGCTAATCTCAGATTGAATCGGCAGTCACAAAAATTCTCGTATGGCAGAATAAAAAAAAATGTGATGTGTTGTAGTGTATTTGTATTGCATTTTCGAAGGACAGCTGTACTGGTTAAACGAAAATCGTACGATCGGGCATCATGCAAGAAAATTTTCCCTGCATGTCTGATCATCCAGACGGAAAATATCGGATGAATTGTCATGATCAGCTCTTGAAAGCTCTGTACTAACGATTCGATTATCGTACGATCACTTCGAAAGCGGTATTTTCCGTATGATTTTCTGATCGTGTGTACAGGACTTAAGGTTTCAAGCTATGGTTTGAATAGTTTGAAATACTACGCTCCTATGTGATAATGTTTATTTAACCTTAGTCTCCTTTGGAGTTTGAACTTGATTAGGTAACTTTAAGGAGCAGAGTGGTTTGAATAAAAGGCACAGAGTATTTAAAAATATTCTGTGTCTTTTGGAGGATTTTAAAAAAAGGTAAGAATACATTATTGTCCAGCAATTCAGTGTCTGTACGCAGATTCTGTGATGTTTTTAAACTGATGCAATAAATAAATAAATAGGTTTTATAGTTATTTTATGAGTGCTGATCCTCTATCATTCCTTTGCATTTTACTTTACAATTGCTAACAACTAAACAGAAGAGGAGACATCAGCCAAAATTATTTTCCAGCTTGCTGAAAGATCAGGATTTTATACTATACAAATGATTGTTTACAGTACAGAGCAATTCGATTGCACTATTATTCAAAGAGCTAATATTTAGAAACAATGATAATCATACAAATCTTATAAACTTAAAACAAATTCAAAGTGTTACTGGTCAAAAGGCCAATTTACATCACAGAACTTGTGAACATGACCTACTGCCCAATTATTTAGTATTTGGACATTTAATACAATAAATGCCATGTTGCTTGAAATTATGTATTTGTATCATCATGTTGGCTTTGCTTATGTGTTTTAGGCTCCATGGCCCCTAACAGAAAAAGTGACATTGCCGCGGGTGCTATCAGAGCTATGATCGCTGGTACAGTGGCTTGCTTTATGACAGCTTGTATTGCAGGTACTGTCTAAAAGAAGAATTCTGCACCATTTTACTACTTTTATGGAATATGTAAATCGTTTCATGGCTATATTCTGGACACAAAGCCTTGAAGTTTATATTGGATAGTATATCCAGGTCTACAATTTATAATTGTATCTATTTCTGAAGCTAGAAGGTGGATTAAACTATCACATGGGGGCACTTAGCACTCTGTAAGTTCTGATGGGGGTCAACTTGGAGCTTACACAGGGCTTCTTCTAGTCGTGAGCGAAATGGTTGGCAAGAGATGGAAAGGTAGGTATACCATGCTGCAGGGGCTGTCTTTAAAGTTAACAGGTTCACTTTTAGCAGAAACTGGTTTACCTTAAGCTCTTAGTCTATTGTATTTAAATCTAAGGATGTTTGCAAGTTTATAAACTGAGGTATTATATTTTTAGGTATTTGCATAAAATCTTTATCTTATAAAATAAAAATGTTTCCAGCAAACACCAGCCACATAGTATTTGCAAAGCATGCTGGGTTTTCTAATGAGAAAGCCCCACCCTCAGTATCTTTTTGCTTTCCGGCACTCACTCATCTATTAGATGAGACATTGCCAAATAGGAGCACTAATCAATGTTACTGTACAAGTGGTTAGGAAATAGAGGTCCATTTTGCATATAAAACTAAAACACACTTAGGCTGACTTCCCACCTTTGTGCTGCATAAATGCATGCATTAGCACATTGCATGGCACTGCAGTATGCACCCAACACACTAAGGAAACAGACCTGTGTTGCAGCTCACCGTAACACAGGGTAACACACTATTGTGTATTGTAGTGCACTGCGTTATTGACAAAAGGATCAAGTCCAGTTTTCAATGTTCTGGGGTAGCTCAATAGATTGCTTTAAAAATGGTCTGGATTCTTTCTTAAATGTACATAATATAACTGTAAACCAACAGTTGATTCAAGGCATATCCGATTGCCTCTTGGGGGATCAGGAAGGAATTTCTTCCCCTGCTGGATCAAATTGGATCATGCTTTGCTGGAGTTTTTTGCCTGATCAATTGTGTGTATAGGATTATGTATATAGGATTATATGATTATATATATTTTCCCTTTTATTGGTTGAACCAGGTGGACTTGTGTCTTTTTTTAATCAGACTAACTATGTAACTATGGGGTGTATTGGCATCCCAGTTAAAACAAATGTGTTACCTTAACACAGCACCATAGTGCTCCGCAAATGTGTGAATGGGCCCTTATTGTATTAGAAGAGTTTTCACTGTAGATTATCTTGATTTAAGTGACATCAACAGATGTATGTATATGGCAACAACACCTGGAAGTACCAGAGCATTGCACGTTATACCTGACAGCAGTTTTTTTTATTTTTTATTATTATTATTGTAATATCATATGTTGCTTTAAGAATTAAAATAAGATAATTTGAACACACATTTTACTTACTAAGACAAAATTGTGTGCTTTCCTGACATGCACAGAAAGGTGCTGCCCATTAGCAGACGAGTGGCAATACCATTAATTCCTTATGGCACCCCCATGCATCTTCTAACATAAACATTTTTGCTTGTGCAACAGCACCATGCACTTCAGCAGCAGCATGCACTTCAGTGCAGTGGGATTTTGTGAAAGGGATTTTGTGTGTTTCTCATGCAAACCAGGCTGGTGAATATTAGAAATATCCCCTTTTCAAATCATTCATTAAAAGATGAAACGTCAAATTGATCAATATACTGCTGCCTACAGGGAAATTGGATACTGGAAAACAAAAAAAGCTGTTAGTCAACTAGATTTAACTCCCTCCCACTTCCATCATACTTTAGTTTTTTGCTATTGTGCTAGAAACATCAAAGTTTATTCTCAGAAATGTGATCTTTTTTCTCAATATATTTGTTCTTCAATGGGGATGATATGTGTTTGCAAAGTAAACAGCCCATTTGCCTTTAGTAAATTAACCGCTTAACGGATGCCAACCGTCGTTTTACCGCGGCAATGTGGCTCTTTTTTCTCAAGATATTTGTTCTTCAATATGGATGAGATGTGTTTGCAAAGTAAACAGCCCACTTGACTTTAGTAAATTAACCGCTTAACGACTGCCCACCGTCGTTTTATTGCGGCAATGTGGCGCGTTCCCTCAAAAATATGTAGCAGAATACATATCGACCTAAACTAATGAATAAAATATTATATATAATGTATATATGTATATATATATATATATATATATATATATATATATATATAATGTAATATACATTTTTTTTGGAAATGTTTAAAAGCAGAAAGTAAAAAATGTGGGTTTTTTTCAAAATTGTCGGCCTTTTTTTGTTTATAGCACAAAAAATAAAAGCCGCAGAGGTGATCAAATACCACCAAAAGAAAGCTTTATTTGTGGGCAAAAAAGTATGTCAAGGTTGATAGGATACAGGGTTGCATGGCTGTGCAATTGTCCGTTAAAGCGACGCAGTGCCGTATTGCAAAAAATGGTCTGGTCATTAAGGTGGAAATCCTTCCGGTCCTTAGGTGGTTAATTGTAATGTCTTTGTTCGGGTGCAGAAATTCCACATGGAATCCACCAGATAAGTCATTGCTTCCCTCCATTTGGGAGATTTTCTGGCCTCTGTGAATATCAGAGATGTTTACTTGCATGTCCCCTCCTTTGTAGTGCATCAAAGCAACCCAGGTTTTGGCCACAGAACACTACCAGTTTGTAGCCTTTCCCTTTGATCTGACCAATGCACCCTGATTATTCACCAAGGCGCTAGCCACACTATTTGCTCTGTTACACTTACAGGTTTGTTCCTATTGTGGGATGTCAGAACAAGTCAGATAAAAGAACAGTTGGCTTAGACTATATCAGTCAATGTCCAAAAGACTCTTAAAGCTCTACATAGTTCCTGAACCTTCAGAAGTCAGCGCTCGAACCGACTTATCCCTTGGAATATGTAGGTCTTCTCCTAGATACTGCTCAGTCCAGAGTCTATTTCTTGAAACAAACTCCAGGCTCTGCAGTCCAGAAACTGTTAAAACTCTCTGCTTTGCATGAAAGTTCTTAGTTTTATTGTGACCTCCTTCTAGGCAAACCCTTATGCCCAACTCCACTCCAAACCATTGCAATTCAACATTCTTTCTAGTTGAGATAAGCAGTTGCAGTCTCTGAATATACAGATTCAGGACCTGGTTGTCTCTGGCCCTGGTCCAGCCCTTGAGTCAGAGGAATCCTTCTTTCCACTGGTCTGGAAGATTCTCATGATGGATACCAGCCTGACAGCCTAGGGAGAGATCCTAGATACCCTCCTGGTACAGGGGACTGGGGAAAGCTTATTCCCCAGTGAACATTCTGTAACTATGAGTAATTTGCTTATCCCTTTAATGCTGGACTTCTCAACTGCAAGGTAATCTGATTCGGTCTCAGTTGGAGAGTGCTACAGCAGTGGCATGCATCAATCATCAGGGAGGTACCAAGAGTTTCACAGCTCAGAGAAGTTGTCCAGCTTCTGGCTTGTGAGATGTTTAAAATTGATGGGCAGTCTACTTCAGTCAACAATGTCTGGACTCAGGAGAATGGTCTCTTCACCCAGAAGTGTTTCAGGAACTCTGTTGCAGATGAGAAATGATGGACATGGACCTCCTGGCTTTCGGATTCACCAACCAGCTGAGCAAGTTTGTTTCCAGATCCAAGGATCCTCTAGTCATGGCAGTAGATGCTCTAATGACTATGTGGGATCAGTTCACTCCTTTGAAGTTTCTGCCTCATCTGCTCAAGGATCAAAGTGGAGAGGATACCAGAGATTATTGTATCAAATAGGGCCAGGTGAATGTGGTACTCAGACTCCATCAGACTCCTGGCAGATACCCTGTGGGCTCTCCCAAATATTCTAGGAAAAGTTTACCACCCTGTATTGAGTACACTGACTTTGGCCACATGGCTGTTGAAGCCTACATCCTAAGGGATAGAGGCCTATTTTATTCAGTTATTCCTATGCTCATAAAGCTAGAAAACCCACATTTCACAGGGTCTACCATCACACTTGGAAAGCACACTTCACATAGTTTGCAACAAGGCAGTTACAGGAAGTACTTCCTTCCTGATTTTTCTCCAATTTGGTTTGGATCAACTCTTGGTTGGTTTGCTCTCCCTTTATAGTAAAGTGTGTGACTCACATAGCTCGCCCTGTGTATCTAGCTGTGATTCTCTGGGACCTTTACTGGTTCTGTTGCTCTTTAAAAACTGCCCTTTGAGCCTATCACAAATATTGTGAAAAAAATAAAAATAAAAATAAAAAATGAAAAAGGAAAAAAAAACAATAAAAATTAAAATAAAAAATAAAGATTAAAATGAAATAATAATAATACTATTACTAAAAAATAAAAAATAAACATAAAAATTAAAGGAAAAATAAGTGTGATGCTGCTGTTGGAGAGAAAGCACTGGGGGTCCAATATATAGAAAGGGACAAAAGGGAAAGGAAGGTGGAGGGAGGGAAGGGGGGCAGATTAGAATTATGAACATATACATAATTCTAATCTGTCCTCCTTCCCTCCCCCCACCTTCCTTTCCCTTTTGTCCCTTTCTATATATTGGACCCCAAGTGCTTTCTCTCCAACAGCGGGATCACACTTATTTTACTTTAATTTTCTGTTGAAGTATTTTATTGAAGTTTTCAATATACATCAGAACATAAAAAAGAAAAGGAGTTATAATATTGTATGAATACTAAAAAGATAGTATGGATGCATATAGTCTAGACATACGGAAGCTCTAGCTTCTGCGCATAGCATATGCGTACTGGCAATGGGAATCAACTAGAACTGTGTAACAACTTAGATCTAAGCGATATGCATTAGTCAAAGATAGCATCTAGATTTCTTCATTATTCAGCTAGTGTAGAAAGTCTAGTAGACCCTTATGAGCTTGAGGCAAAAAGCCAACTAGAGGTCGCTCATGGGAGGTTAATAGGGTCCAGAGACCGCGGGCCCCCCAATGGGATCCGACAGTTGGCACATCATAACTGGGGGGATCAGTGCCTCGCAGAACCCACAAACCAGCGTCCACATAAGAGTCAGCAGAGGGGTAGGGAGGGGGAAAAAGAGAGAAAAAAAAAACTGTGAGAAAATTACCAAAGAGACAGTGGGAGAGGAGATCTCCAGGGGAGGGACGTCGGACTTGCGATGCCCTTCTGTTAAAGGGTTATCGCCACGATTTTATCTATTGTTGATGATTAGCGTGTAATCGAAGTTTACCGGCAATCCTCGGTCAATCCAGGGCTGCCAAAGCCTTTGGAATTGTAGCAATTTGTCAAGGTATATGGCCTCAGTTTTAGCGTGTACAAAAGCCTGATTGATCCGGTGGTGGACCGGGATCATGGATAACGAGGAAGTTTTCCAGGCCTTGGCAATCACTTGTTTAGTCGCTGTTGTCACGAACAGCAACAGTTTAAATTGCCTCTGAGTTAGATTGTGTGGTTTGCCGTTCAGGAGAGCAACAACTGGGTCCCGTGTTAGTTTACTTTAATTTTTATGTTTATTTTTTAGTGTTTTTTAGTAATAGTATTATTATTATTTTATTTTTATCTTTATTTTTTATTTTTTTCATCTTTATTTTTATTTTTTTCCTTTTGCTTTTTTATTTTTTATTTTTTGTTGATTTGTTATTTTTTTGTATTTTTGTTTATCTCTCCATATTTTGAATTTATTTCCCTTTCCTTTTCCCATCCAATTATTACCTTGTATTTATTTTTTCGCCATCCTTGTTTTTATACCATTTTTCCCATATATTTTTTCATCAATTGGAGCCATCGGGTTCCGCTTCTTTAACTGAGCATTTTTATTTCTGCCGATCCCCCTTGTTGATCTATGTTTTTTCCTTGACCCCAGTACTCTCCAATATGCCCCCACTGCGTTCTTTAGGCCCCCAGTGACATGGTTAATATACATTCTCAGCTGGCTAATGGTTTCTAGTTAACCCATCCTACTGTGCAGAGGCTCCTTCTCTGTGCATATATCTCTATACTTTCTCCCTTCTCCCGTACACTTGACAAAGGAGCCCAGCGGGTCTTCTGCGCACGCTCTGAAATGCGTTGTGGCTTTTGGCTCTTCTCCTGTCCCGTAGGCATCCGACGCAGCTTACACTGCGCTCCAAGGCTCCTTCCCATCCACCCGGATATCCTTGCTAGGACTGTTGGCGTCCTCTTGCATCCGACATCACGGGACTGCACCACTTTTGGAGAAACTCCACTGGGCTTGGGAGATCTATTCTCCCCCTCCTATCTTAGAAGGGATGCACCTGTGTTTACTTCTATGTAAGTTTACTATGTTTGTTTCTTTGTATCAATAAACAATTGCACTCAGAGGCGCTTTTCTCCTTTTTCTTTTTACCACTAAGCGATCGTATGACCAAGCCTAACGTGGTGACTTGTTACAAACGTATAACGAAGAAGTTCAGGTGAATGTGATTTGTGAATTAGGAACGTAGGTTTACACTAACGGACACTTCCGGGTGTTCCTGACTTCTGAGCATGCGTGTCTTGCACAGTGCAACTTGTTGGACCAACTTCTCTGTACACACCATAAAACAGCAGTACACCCGCTTGTTGTACAACCAAAGTTTTCTAGTCTGCTCATCCAACTTATGTTGTACAACCGTCGCACGTCAGCTGTGCTAATTGTGTGTACTAACGGTCGGATGATCGTATAACAATCGGTCGTACGACCATTTTTCATACGGCCATCGCACCTTGTGTACGGGCCTTTAGAATTTGGATGAAAGGTTTAGCACTGGGAAATACTTTTTGAAGGATAAAAAGTGCATTTTACATACAACTGCATAGATCAGACCAAAATGAGGGACAAATGATGAGGAAAGAGGGACAGAGGGACATTGCTCCAAATCAGGGACAGTCCCTCGAAATCAGGGACAGTTGGGAGCTATGGATATAAGTACCTGCAGGCAGTGCTTTGAGCTCCCAATTCTGTTCACCTACTTGGTTTTTGTGGGCCTGCTAGTATTTTGTGTGCTGTGTTGCCCACCCTGTTGTTGGGCAGCTTTTTTGACATCCCATACGTCTTGGAATTCCTTCTGACCCCCTGTCTCTTAATAAATGAATAGAAAATAAGACTTCTCTTAAAATCATTTACCTGTAGTTCATAAAGGGAGGCAGATCCCACTCCTCTTAAGATCTTTCTACCGCTTTTCCACAAAACATTATGAGGGGGGCGCGATTGGTTTTACTTGGTGGACTAACAGATTTTTTTGTTTACCAGTATCCAGTTGTCCTGTAAACAGCAGTATAACTCAGACAATACATTTCAGAATTCCTATTGACCATGTGTCCCTAAACCTAAGTTCACACTTACGCGGTGTGTATTGACTTTTTAGTGTGATTTTAAGGATAATGTCCAATGCTACTTCATGCAGGTTCACGTGCGATTCGGGTATGATTCCAATGTGATTTGCATGCAGTTGTGATTATCTCCATCTCTCTCTCTCTGGAAATCGGCTCATAAAGACACTATAGTCTGCTAGAAATCGCACTGGAATCGCATAGTCTTTGAGCACACATGTGTTTTCTATGCAGTTTCTCTATGGAGATAAAAATCACACCACACCAAATACACACAGGACCCTTCTGGAACGCATACAAAATTGCACCAGTGTGAACCAGGGCTTAGAGATCTCCAAGAAAAGGATTTTACAATAGGTCAAAAAGCCTATTTTTACGTCTATATGTATACAAAGTTTTATTAGCTGTTATCCAATTATAATTTTTCTGACATTTGCAGGAATATTATCTCCACCAGTAGCACAAGGATCATGTTTGGATATATTAGAAAATTCCTTCCTCAATTCCACAGCTTTCCCTGCTAGCTCACCAGAAATAATTGACTGCTGCTTGACCTTATATAAACAGTAAGTATGTGAAATTATTTAGATAACAATTGCTTTCCACAATGATAAGGATACTTGTCTTCTCAGGCAAATAGTGATTGTTATCAGTGAAGAAACCCAGGGAAGTAAAGATAAAATTTTGTTGAAAAATTACGTAGGTAAAGACTGTGTTCATTTTAGTTACTCAAATTAAAGGTCATTCTTTCCATTTCAGCATTAAAAATATTGAGTCAATGATGTCTTATATAAACTTTTAGGCCTCATACACACGGGCGTATCTTTAAAAATAAACAAAACGTCGGGCCCGAAGTCAAGGAAAAAAAATCGTCGTTTTTCGGCGTTATGCATTGGCGTTAGTGAGCGTTAGTGAGTGTTGGCGTTAATAGGAGTTTTTTTTTTAAAAATAATCCCTCTGCTATTTTTCAACCTAAAAACGTCAGCTTCAAAAAATGCCGGAAAACGCCGGTACAATATTAGTTGGCGTTTGTTGGCGTTAGTTGGCGTTTGTTGGCGTTTTGCGGCGTCGACGTCAAAAAATGCCAAAACGTTACAGCCTCAGAACGCGATGGCTGTGGGTTCTACTTTCAGCTCACTAACGCCGACGCCATCTACAGCTCAAAAACGCTGACGTTTTTATGGGGACATTGACTAACATGGAGAGCTACAAAAAACGCCGGTGTCAAAAAACGTCCGTGTGTATGAGGCCTTAGAAGGCAGATACTCCCACCAGAATTTGGATTCCTGCCTACCCATAGTGACCATAAAAAATGCGTATGGGGAGATTTACTAAAACTGATGAACACAGAATCTGGTGCAGCTGCACATAGTAACTAATCAGCTTCTAACTTCAGCTTGTTCAATTAAAGTGGTAGTAAACCCTCCTATCATTTTCAGCCAAGGAAGCTGCCATCTTTGCCTCTGTTTAATCTACAACTGCCATGATGCTGCACATGTGATCAGCTATAACACCAGCCATTGGATGGTTTGACAGTTTGGTTTAGAGCACAACCAACGGGAGTGTTACATTTCCGGCACATGCCAGAAATGTGACTGGTTTTTAACCTGTTAAATGCATGGGTTTACTACCGCTTTAAGCTTTGACAATAAGCCCAGCTTCAGACTGCTGCGGGATTGAAATTGTGCGAGTTCAGTTGACTCGCACAATTTCTTTCAATGATTTTAGTGAATTTTATACAAGACAAGCAATATACATTGCAACAGTATAAAAGAAAAAGTGATCAATCAAAATATTATTAGATTATCATTGATATCACATTTGACATACCAAACTTTAATTCCATCAGGGAGGTATTGTTCAGAGGCGAAGCAAGGCATCTTATTAAGTATCTTAATAAACCTGAGTGAAATGTTGAGACATCCCCATCTTCCCTGCACCCCATAACGGGAACACACTGTGCATGGAGAGGGTGAGATGTCTCAAAAGGAGCACTTGGAACTGTAGCCTGCCTCCTATTTCTGATAAAAGCTAAAGTATAGGGAATGTATGCTCAGCGACCCCCAAGGCGGGGTGTCAGGCACCTAACAGGATCAAATTGCTTAAAGAAAAAAAAGGAACCAACAGCGACTAATATCAGAGATAATCTGAAGTATGGAAAAAGAAAGGAGTAAACAGAGATGAAAAGGGGAAAAAGAAGAAAGAAAGAAAAGAACAGGAAAGAGAAGAAGCACCTTGAATCAGATCGGGTTATGCCTGTTTGACTGGGGGGTGAGTCCTGGGACAAAGGAGACCCCTATATAATTGGCCCATGGC
This sequence comes from Glandirana rugosa, assembly GCA_018402905.1. Classification (NCBI taxonomy): domain Eukaryota; kingdom Metazoa; phylum Chordata; class Amphibia; order Anura; family Ranidae; genus Glandirana; species Glandirana rugosa. Next base: position 339,833 of record BLSH010338731.1, on the reverse strand, counting down.
TCCCATATCCCCTCAAACCGTTTGGTGGTGTCCGATAGGATACCGGCCATCTTCTCCAGTGACATGATCCAAGAGATTTTCCGAACTGTTGCTGCAAAAGACACCCTTGATTTTTTCCAGGATTTAGCAATGGAAAGTTTGGCACCGATTAAAATAAATTGAACCAGTTTTCTGCTGGGCTTTGACAGATTCGGGAGACTCGCACAATTTCATACCTACCTGTCAGTCCGACTTCGGGGGGCGATCTCAGAGACATCTGTGCGGGTTTCTGCACAGATGTCTATTGAAATCGCACCCGAAGTTGCAAAAAGTAGTACAGAAACTACTTTTGGCATTCGGTGTGGCGCCGCAATTAGGGTTGCCACCTCATCCCTTTAAACCCAAACACATATGAATTACACAGGTTCTGAGGCTAATTTACTGCAGATAAGGCACCAAGTGAGTTTAATTACCACCTTAATCAGCCAGAGAACCTGTGCAATTAATATGTGTTCGGTTTTAAAGGGATGAGGTTGCAACTCTACATCGTACCGATTCGTGCCATTGTCACCAATTCGGCATGTGATTTGACATGTTCAATTGCATGCCAAATTGTATCAATGTGAACCTAGGCTAAAACCTAGAAGCTGACAACTCGTGACAACCACTTTCACCTACAGCAGTGGTTCTCAACTCCGGTCCTCGGGACCCACTAACAGGCCAGGTTTGCAGGATAACTAAAATACATCACAGGTGATACCATTTGCTGCTCAGTGATTGCAGTATTCTAGTCTGCATCTCCCCAAGGTAATACTTAAAACCTGGCCTGTTGGTGGGTCCCGAGGACCGGAGTTGAGAACCACTGACCTACAGGTAAGCCTATAATAAGGCTTACCTGTAGGTGCCCTGCATATCTCCTAAACCTGCATGGTTCAGGAGATATGCAGTGTACTAGAATGTCATTTTGACACATGCGCAGTGAAGAAACGGCCTCCGTGCCGTTTCTTTGCTGTGATCGTGGCGTGACTGGTGGCTCCCGCACGCATGTGATGTCACGCGACTCTGGCCAGTCATAGACCTGGAGAACGTGGCCCCAGAAGGAAGAGGGGCAGAAGATGGACGCGGTCAGCACAGGGGACAGCACTGGACATTTCAGGATTCGTTTGCAGGTAAGTGGCACATAATAGGCTACTATGCGATGCAGGGGAGGGCTGGGCCAGGGGGCAGGGTGGCAATTGCCCCCCAGGCCACCCCAACTTACATTCAAAATGGCCACTGCCCGCTCACACTTTTTTCTTCTTGTGGAGGAAGGAAGCAGGGACCGGGGCGCAGCCAGCAACTAACTGCAGGCAAAGGGGTGGGGGGGGGGCACCCAGGGCTGGCTTTGCTGATGGGCACTAGCGAGCCTGCATTGATGGGTACTAATCAGGTTCCATTTGATAGGCATTGGTGAGGCTGCATTGATGGGCACTGGTGAGGTTGCATTAATGGGCACTAGTGAGACTGCATTGGTGGGCACTGATGAGCTGCATTGATGCATTATTTTTGTTAAACCTCCTTTGTTGCTACTAACATTAAATTATGTTACCACATTGTATCATATTTGTCTTGCTTCATAACATCAATATCCATTCTGAAACCAGGTGGGCATGGATGGTGAGCTGATTCGGTGGTTCATTGGGCCACTTGACTGGACTTGCCCCCCAGGTCTAAGGCTGCCAGCCCTCCCCTGATGCAATGCATAGTAGCTTATTATGCATCTACTTTGCAGGGGAATACAGAGGAATAAACCCAATCTGGGTTTACTTCCTCTTTAAGCCCACGTTCACATTAGGTCCATTCGGCATGCGATTTCACATGTCAAATCGCATGCCAAATTGGCGGCTATTCCCAAAAGTAGTTCCTGTACCACTTTTGGCGACTTCAGGGGCGATTTGAATGGACATCTGTGCATGAACCTGCTCAGATGTCTGTCAAATCGCCCCCCCCCCCCAAAGTTGGATTGCATTGCTGGTTTGAAATCTGAACTCACACGACTTCTAACCCGCAACAGTGCGAACCTGGGCTTAGTGAACCCCCCCTATAGTGTCAAGAAATCCCAGCAGTGGAATCTCTAAAATAAATACATAGATATCCCACCAGTATGTTTTGGTCTTAGTAATCTGCCTTTCTCATGCTTGGCAAGCATTTTAGCTTCATTTGACATGATAAATTATTTAGTATTGTAGCATTTACTTTTGGGATCGTGATATAAAAGTTTAAGCAACCAACAAGGAAATGCATGATGACTACATGCAGAGTTGCGCAAAGTCTGTGTATGACCAGCATCGCATTATTGCACTGTGGTAATGCGTTATCACACACATTATCACACATGTTACAGCAATGGGCAGTACTGCATTATGCCTGCATAAGTGCATTGCATAAATGGCATCCCAACACACTTAGGTAGTCCACCTGCCCATTGCCACAAAGCAATTGTCAACTACAGTACCACGCAGGGGTGCATTGCTATGGGCTTTGCTAAGGCAATGCAAGTTAATGGAAGCTACATCAAGTTTTGGTAATTTACTTTCCATGCAGGGGATATGCCCAGCACGTGGGATCCTAGAATCTGGTAAGGTGCATAGTGTGATGTTTGTTGAAAGTGGATAAACAGTGGTTCTTAATATTTTCATTTAAGGGTGGAGAATTTTTTTTCTCTGCTTTTGAACTTAACTTATTTGGAACTACTGCGTGTTCAAGAAAGACAATATATCATTTTATGAATAGGTTTTATGAATATTTATCATGGGTGGACTTGTGTGTTAGGATGACGGTTTCTTTTAAGCAATAATTGCAACTATTTTGTTATTTTCCAGCGTTTCTAACTTATGTCTATTCCATCTAACTAACAAAATGTTTTGGTTGACTTTCATGTTTTACAAGTTAGAAATAATGACATGAGAACTCCCTAATCTTATTGCCTTTTTCATTTTTAGGTCGTCTATCAATGGTCTATCAAATGTCACCATTGCAGGGAACTACAGCATGGCATCATTGTCTGGTTGTTGCAAACTAGTAAATTCACCGTCCTTTAACTGTTCTTGGTTTGCATAGACTGACTAATAAAACATTCCTATATCAATGCACATTTTTCTGGCATGTATACAGAGGTTAACATCATGACTTGAACTTCATTTTTAATGTAATATTTTTATTACTTGCAACAGTTGTGTATATATATTTTTATACTGAAATTTGTATTTCCTAAATAAGAGTACATATTAGAGTTTTGTGAAATGGCACTTTTTACCTTTTACTGAAATATCAAAACTAACTTGAAATATGTCAGTGTTATTTATGTCATAAATAGTACAATAAAATCAACAAAGACCTCTATTTTCCTATTGATATGTAATGTTTATTACACCATTTATAGTTTACACGGTACTTGAAATCACCACATATGTATTAAAGAGAATAGCTGAAGGAATTGTTTGGGCAGAGCCCTAATCACAAAAGATTTGCACTTCAAAAAATGAAAAAAAAATATCATAGGTGCATACCATAAATTTAAACAAAAGAAAAAATGTGCAAACGTGCTATACATTTAGGCCTCATACACACGGGCGTATTAAAAAAAAGATAAGCAAAACGTCGGGCCCGACGTCAGGGAAAAATCTACGTCAATAACGCGATTTCGACTACGTTTTGCACCAGCATTAGTGAGTGTCAGCGTCAAAAGGCGTTTTGTTTGAAAAAACACTCCTCTGCTATTTTTTTAACCTGAAAACGCCGGTTAATGTCAGTACGGCGTTAATGCGCGTTAGTGAGCGTTTCCCGGCTCTGCGTCAAAAACGCTAAAATGCTACAGCCTCGGGATGCGCTGTCCATCGGTTCTACTTTAAGCTCACTAATGTTGACGCCATCTAGAGCTCAAAAATGGGGCCATTGGATAAAACTGAGAGCCTAAAAAAACACGGCGCTAAAAAACGTCCATGTGTATGAGGCCTTAAGTTTAAATAGTTTTAAAGCTGCAAACACATACGAGATAGTATCCCTCCCACTAAATGTGTATCTAAAAAAGTGCTGTGCTAAAATCAAACATACTTAAAAAGTTTTGCATTAAGACCAAAATTCATCAAAAGACAGTTAACAGCGATAAAATTCCTTGAAAAATCAAAGGACATATTAAATAGCCCATAAAAAAAGTCCCAATGCTCAAGTTAAGTAAATCCATGTTCCAAGTGCTCCTTTAAATTAATTCAACACCAACAGCCACCATCACCAAGCGTGTGATAAAGTGCCCGTTTACCAAATGGACATGCCCCCCTTTCTCAAGAGAAGTTATGTACCGCATATATGGTCACTCCAAGGCTGTCACTCTATGACTCCAATGCTCCCTGATCATTTCATGATGAGTCCACCACTGAACATGCCAACCAAGACTCAAGATACGGTTAACCATGTGAAGAAAGAAAAGATACGCCTCTCCATAGTTCAATAAAAGATACCTTATTTATTTAATAGATAAAGAAACGCTCACATTAATAAAATAAACATGCACATGGACAAATGTAAACCAGAGATTGCTGGTTCTAAGAACGCGGCAACGTCTGCACGAGAGCTCCAGCCGATGTTTTCCAAAGGCCAAGGTATATCATAATTTATTTTCAGTTGTTGTGTCACTGGGATCAAATGTGAACTGTTTAGCCATTTTAAGCTTATAATGGTCCAGTGCCTTCTCCTTGTACTCCCTTTATTTCCTGTAGGCCTCTCTGATTTAATTTCATTTTTTACTAGGGTTTGACTTCCCTGACTTCAAGGCAAAGCCCACCAGCTGCCACTCTATCTAGTGAGAGCACTTTAGTGGGGTGCAAAGGCACTCCCATTGGACAAAAGGATCCCTGATAGGACTTAGCCTGATTAATAAAGGTAATAGCATATGCCTTGTGGTAACGTATCCCCTTACTGCATATCCACAAGAGGTTGGACCATCCCCTCACTTGGTTGTAATTGTGCCTAAGCCCAAATAACGCTCTGCACAGGGACAATTATAGTGCATGCACAGTGAGAGTAGTGTTAACTGCTCCCACTTTGCATTGTGGGGAAGTGGAAGATATGCTTACTATTGAAAAAGAATGGGGGAATCAGTCATTTCAGTAGCAGTTGATCCACACTGTGGCCCAGCTTAGGAATTTAGAGGAGGAAACAGCAGGATCAAACCTTAGCAATGAATCTCTAAGCTTAAAGCGGTTATAAAGGCTTTTTTTCTTAAAATGACAAATTTTTATTTACCTGCTCTGTGCAATGAAAATGCACAGAGGGGCCCCCAGACCTCCACTTTTGGGGTCTCCAGCTGGTGCTCTCAGCTCCTCTTTTGTGTCTGCCACCATAGCAAGATGCTTGCTATGATGGCAGACATGCAGGCTCGCTTCTGAGCCAGGCTGCATGCATCCTTAGACACACACAGTGCTCTGCTCATAGGATCTGATTGGTAGCAGCAGGAACCAATGGCTCCCACTACTGCCCCTCTGTCCTGTGAATGCAGGAAGAGAGGAGAGAGCTGCAACAGAAGGGCACAGTGCTGGATTTAGTGAGTGCTCAGTAAGTATATAGGGGTGTGAGGGGACGACACTACTAATGGTACATTTTTACTCTAATGTAATGAATGCATTAAGGTAAAAAATGTCTTTGCTTTATAACCAAGTTAAGATATGAAGATGTCAGTAATGATTATATTTAGAGGAAACCTTGCAAAGGACACTTAATTTTTTTGGCTGGAATAACACTTTAGTAATGTCCCATGGAACAAGTAATGTAGAAAATCTTATGTAACCAACTTAGAGGACAGAAACTGGAAGTCCCATAAGACTTAGTGTACACTTGCAGTTGAGAGGTTGCAAAAATTCGTACCAGCCCCATAGCATTTTTATACCAGCCCAACAGCATAACGTCATTATTTTTTTGTTCACAAAATGGAAAACCCATGCCATGTTAAAAGACATTTGAAGAGTCTATTATAAAATGGCTGTTTTCAGTACAAATATCAATATTTAAGCTATAAACATGTAGAAGGTCAGGTTAAAATAACCAAGCACAGAGTTCCCCCATATATCAGAGTCTGCAGTAATCCCCCTTATAGTGCAAGGGGACTCTGACATAAAGGGGAACATTGCAGATCATGATCTAAGGGGGGACTCTGATATAAGGGGGGGGGTCTCTAGTCACCCTTATAGCAGAGTCCACTGCATTCCCCTTTACATCAGAATTACTTACATCGGGTTCTGCAGCATTGCCCTTTACATGAGAGTTTGCAGTGTTCCCCCTTGCACTGTAAAAGAGAATCCTGTAGACTCTAAAGTAAAGGGGAACTCTGGGAATGTGGGGAGGACTCTGGTGACCAGAGAACACCTTCCGCAGAAAGAAAACACTAAGGTAAGGGGGGTTACTGATATAATGGGGAAACCTTTATACCAAAGCCCCCTTACATTATTGAAGTCATTCCCCCCTTACATCACTGACCCCCCCCCCCAGACAGGCCTTGTGGCGCTGTCACTGACCTCCTCTCTGGGGCATCATGCAGGGCTCAGTCAGTCGGCTCTAGCTCGGTGGCTCTGGTTTTCTCCTATAGTCTCCTCTTCAGCAGTCCACATGTCTGACTCCTCCCGTGACCCCCATCCTGGCAGCACTCCCAATCTTGACTCCTCTTCAGAATTCTCCCTCAGAGACTGCAGACATGATAAAAGACAAGGGATGGTTAGTGGTTGCGGACATGGTACAGGAAATGGTCAGAGACCGCAGACATGATACAGGAGATGGTCAGAGACTGCAGACATGATACAGGAGATGGTCAGAGACTGCAGACATGATACAGGAGATGGTCAGAGACTGCAGACATAGTACAGAAGATGGTCAGAGACTGCAGACATGATACAGGAGATGGTCAGAGACTGCAGACATGATACAGGAAATGGTCAGAGACTACAGACATGATACAGGAGATGGTCAGAGACTACAGACATGATACAGGAGATGGTCAGAGACTGCAGACATGATACATGAGATAGTGAGAGGCTGCAGACATGATACAAGAGATGGTCAGAGGCTGCAGATATGATACAAGAGATGGTTAGAGGTTGCGGACATGGCACAGGAGATGGCCAGAGGTTGCAGACATGGTACAGGAGAGGGTCAGAGACTGCAGACATGATACAGGAGGTGGTCAGAGACTGCAGATATGATACAAGAGATGGTCGGAGGCTGCAGACATGATACAAGAGATGGTCAAAGGCTGCAGACATGATACAAGAGATGGTCAGAGGCTACAGACATGATACAAGAGATGGTTAGAGGTTGCAGACATGATACAGGAGATGGTCAGAGGTTGCAGACATGGTACAGGAGATGGTCAGAGACTGCAGACATGATTCAGGGGGTGGTCAGAGACTGCAGACATGATTCAGGGGGTGGTCAGAGACTGCAGACATGATACAAGAGATGGTCGGAGGCTGCAGACACAATACAAGAGATGGTCAGAGACTGCAGACATGATACATGAGATGGTCAGAGGCTGAGGATGGTACAGGAGATGTCAGAGGCTGTGGATGGTACAGGAGAGGTCAGAGGCAGGGGGATGGTACAGGAGAGGTCAGAGGCAGTGGATGGTACAGGAGAGATCAGAGGCTGCGGATGGTACAGGAGAGGTTAGAGGCTGCACATGGTACAGGAGAGGTCAGAGGCTGCGGAGTGGGACAGGTCTGGTCTGACCCAGCTGGCCTATAACAAGAGGCGCATGGCACTAGGGTTGCCAACTTTTCTTAAAGCCAAACCTGAACACTTTACTGGCGCACGGCATTTTTTTGTAGTATACACTATAGACAATAGGATTGTAAAAGACCTTGGACACCTTTGGGTGGCTTAAAGAGAGTAGGACAGTGGGGTGGACATATGGACAGTGGGGTGGACAGATGGACAGTGGGGTGGACAGGGGACAGTGGGGTGGACAGATGGTCATTGAGGTGGACAGATGGTCAGTGGGGGGACAGTGGGGTGGACAGGGGACAGTGGGGTGGACAGATGGGGGTACAGTGGGGTGGACAGGGGACAGTAGGGTGGACAGATGGACAGAGGGGGGACAGATGGACAGGGGGGACAGATGGATAGTGGGGTGGACAGATGGACAGTGGGGTGTAGGGTTGCCACATCATCCCTTTAATCCAGGACACATATGAATTACACAGATGCAGATAAGGCACCAAGTTAGTTTAATTACCACCTTAATCAGCCACAGAACTATAAGTGGGAGCCAACATACAGATGGGTTACATTAGACGTAAATTCCCTATACACATCCATCCCACATGTTGTTGGCATAAAAGCCATATCACACTTCCTCTCCAGTGAAGACAACATCAATCAGGAACAAGCTAAATTTATAGTGGAGTCAGTGGAGTTCTGTTTAACGCATAATTACTTTGAGTTTGATGGGCAGTACTACCTCCAGCTGATGGGCACCGCCATGGGAGCCAACTTTGCTCCAAGCTACGCTAACCTGACTATGGGCTATTGGGAACTCACTCGGATATGGCACAACAATCCATTTACCGCACATATGATCTTCTATGGCAGATACATAGATGATATCATAATCATCTGGGATGGACCTGAAACAACTGTCCAGGGCTTTGTAGAGTATTGTAACAACAACGACTCCGGCCTATCTTTCACCTCATCCAGCAATCCAGATGAAACAGCATTTCTTGATCTGACCCTATTCCACCAAGAAACCAGGATAGCAGCCAAAAACTACACGAAACCAACAGCAGGAAACTCATACCTGCACTTCCATAGTTGCCATCATCCGAGGTGGATCAAAAACATCCCCAAAAGTCAATTCTGCAGGCTGAGAAGAAACTGCACAGAGGACAGCGACTATTACCACCTTAGTCAGTCCCTGAC
>BLSH010338731.1:315161-329561 GCA_018402905.1 Glandirana rugosa | reverse complement strand
ACAGGTGGAGTGACAGGGGACAGGTGAGGTGATCCCAACGGTGTCGTAGGGAAATTAGATCCTGTGTATAATTAATCTGTCCAAGACACCGACTAATTTCCTTCTCTTCTTTTTTTCACGCGGAGATTCACGTTATCAAATCATTTTTTGTCGTAAATAATTTTGTTTATTTTTGATGAGTGTTACCATCACAAGACCCTTCGTAACGTCATCACTCGGTGACGATCGATACACCTTCAGGACTCCCTATTTAAGGACCCTACCCCTACTCCGACGGACGACCACCACAACACCCTTCCTTCGCAGCCACCGGACTGCCGGAACGATCAGATCAGCACGAACGCATCTTCCACCAGTGGCGAGAAGGAGGAGACGCCGGGAGCCACCGACGCTTCCTTCCCACAACACCACCAGCAGGCAGCCTCATCCCCATCCCAGGAATTTATCCCTCAGGACTTCCACATAGCTAGCAGTGGCTCACTACTGCAATGCTTCCCAGAACACTACCATTGTGAGTAGTTTTTATTTGTTTTAATAAATGCTGTTTTTTACTAAACTATTGCACTTAGAGGCGCACTTTTTTTCTTCTCTTCCTTTAATCAGCCACAGAACCTGTCTAATTAATATGTGTCCTAGATTAAAGGGATGCTGTGGCAACCCTAGTGGAGTGGACAGGGGACAGTGAGGTGGACAGGGGAACAGTGGGGTGGACAGATGGACAGGTTGCTCCCTGAAGGTGATTGCTGTATTGACCTCACTGATCCTCAATGCTTCGTCACTGCTTTACTTTAAAAAATGGCGCCGCCCGACACCATCACGTTACTGCGCATGCGCTTGCCTTCCCGGAAATAGCCAATCGTGTACGGACTTTCCCGAGCCTATTGCGAAGTTAGCTGGGAAATTTGTACAAGCGCAGCTTTTTTTGGGAAGGTGGGCACATGCGCGGTAACATGATGGTGCCGGCCGGCGCCATTTTTTAAAGTAAAGCAGTGACGATCAGTCACTGCTTCGTCGGCTCCGCAGACATTTTTTTTTCAGGCGCCACTTCCCTCAAAGCAGCCCCAGGGCAGCCAGGCGACTTGCCCACCGGGGAAATTCCCGGTATCCCGGTGGGCCAGTCCAGCACTGAATATCCCACTGTCCTGGTGGGCATCCCTTTAATAATTGGGACCGCGTCACCACCGCTCCACATCCGTGTGTACTGTACGCAGTTGCCCTATGGTGATGCAGGCTTTTAATGATGGACCACTCTGTCTTTTTTCTGCCATCAATTTTTTATGTTTTTATCTTTCTACTATTGTCTGCTTATACTGTATGTTGTCGCTCAAGCATCAGCTGTACAATTGTATCTGTAAATCTGCTCACATATTCTAGCTGCATGCATGTTCTAGTAATATAGGCACTAGATGGTGCCAGTACACCAGTCTGTAACTTTAACACACTATAGGGAAAGCTGATAGTAACAACAAAGAGGAAAGATTGATTCAGAAATAGAGCTGGTGGTTATTTTCCATCTGTAGGCATGAAATCTGTATAAAACAGTACTATACTAACTAAAGTTTAATGAAAGGCAAAACTAAAAATTACGTACTCCGGTACTGTATATTTTGCAGTCTGTCACTAGCATTAACACAGCCGCTTTTAAATCACTGCTGTAGCATAGCTGTTGAACCCATCAGTACATCCTTTAATTTCCACTTTCTTTAAGAGGTCAAGCTGTCCGGCCTAAGTTTCAATTACAGGAGCTGTGAGCAACTATTTATCAATAGCAGGGGTGCTTACAATTGTCACCATTATTTATATGGCTTAAACCTTTTTATTCTTTTGCTGTAGCTGCTTAAAAAGGTGTTAATGGATGTTGGACTTTAACCACTTCCAGCAAATGGATGTACCCGTACATCCTTGGGTTTCAGTGATTCTGTCAGGGTCATGGCTGCAGCTGCAGTTGTAACTCTGGTATATTTTTTTAGTTCTAGGAGGGTGTCCATGGGGAGCACACTGAGAACTTGCTGGGACCACTGTGTGTTTTGGACACAGTGGATCAAAGATCAAGTAAAGAGCCAATCACAGCGGCCCTTTACCACATCAACGTTGTGTCCAATTACAAGCAAACACAATTGTAAACACAGGTCTTTTCCTATTAATGGTTCTCCTTCCCTCACACACAATCTCCAGATCTGTGAGTACAGTTTTCTACATTGGTTCACAGTGCACTGATCATGTGTGCCACCTCATCAGTGCCCATCAGTGCCCGTCAGTGCAGCTCATCAGTGTTCATCAGTGCCGTCTCTTTTTTTTTCAAAATATTTGGTCTTTTTTCATTTATTTAGCAAAAAATAAAAAAACCTAGTGATGATTAAATACCACCAAAAAAATCTCCACCTGTTTCAAAAAAATGATAAAAATTAAATTTGGGTACAGTGTTTAATGCCTGAGTAATTGTCATTCAAGTGGTGACAGCGCTGAAATCTGAAAATTGAACAGGGCAAGAAGGGGGTGAAAATATCCAGTATTCAAGTGATTAATTTAAAAGTGATCCAAGCGGCTATTCAGCTGCTGGATCACTTTTATGGGTGGCCACCTCCCGCCTTCCCATGCTCTCCATTGGAAAGCACAGAACTGAAGTGGACGGTTAGGTCGGCAAACCGTAGAGATGTAGGAGGAACTTTCATTCACCGATCATTTCTATAGTATATGAAACCGGAAGCAACAAGGATTTTGTCATTTTGGGTTTTGGTTTTGGTTTGATGTTTATAAGTCATTGCTGGCTTGTAAAGCATCTGATCACCTGCCACTGTCAATGCTATTACAAGGGATGTCGTTCATCCCTAGTGATAGTAATAAAGTTGATAAAAATTGAACGAGACAGTGTAAGAAGATAAATACATAAATAAAATGTTTAAAAAACTGTAAGCGCCCCCATCCCCCCCCCCCCCATGCTGAAGCGCAAATGCCAACACGTACGTAGGTTCCATGCGTTATGTAAATCGTGATTGCACCACACGTGAGATATTGCCACGAATGTCACAGGGACAGCAATAATTCTAGCACCAGACCTCCTGTTTAACTTGAAACTGGTAACTTGTAAAGGCGTTCCCATGGAGATTTGTAGGTACCATAGTTTGTCACCAAGCCATGGGTGAGCAAAATTTTAAACCCTGACATGTTAGGTATCTATTTACTCATCATAGCATCATCTTTTTATATTTTACAAATAGTTGGGTATTATATTGTCTTTGTGTGTAAAATTCATTAAATTGTATTTTTCCAGAAAATTTGCACTTGAAAAACCACTGCGTGAATATCATGTGCCATAAAAAATTCTAACAACCACTATTTTTTTCTCCAGGGCCTTTGCTTTCAGAAACTATATAATGTTTGAGCATTCCAAGTAATGTTCTAGTAAAAAAAAAATGTTGATTTTTACATGTATGTGAGAAGTGTCAGAATAGGCTTGGGCAGCAAGTGCTTAATTTAACCTGTTCCAGACAGCCATATGCATTTATATGCAGTGTTAGGATGGGTGAGCCTTAACGGCCAGCTGTTGCACATATGCGTCCAAAGGGAACCAAATTTCTCTGCGGGAAACATGCTTACTGTGCGCTCCCAGCACAGCTACCGTGCTGTCATAGACAGCTTCTGGTCATAGTTTGTGATCGAGAGCTCCCGATCCTTGCGATCACTATGACAGCCAATCACAGTGGTCACATTACTGAGAAGCCCACCTTTGCCTCCTGGCATTTGGGTCCTCTTAAAGGGGTAGCAGCAACAAGTTAAAGTCCATTTAAAGGTACATGTCTATCTATGATTGCCCTGTCCCACAGGTTGACAACCTTTGCTGCAGAACAGTGTTCTCACCCAATTACCATAAGTGGAAACATAACAGATCTATTGCAAGGATCAATAAGGAATCTAATGGAAAAAAACTGCTATAGTAAAGCTGTTGGCAGATCACAAAATATACCATATGTAATTTGGTATTATGGTCATGGTTACAATTTAAAGGCACTATGGACATACTTCTGCCACTGACATTGGTGGCTGAACGTAACTTGACAATGTGCCACTTTAAAAAGATGATTATAATAAAAGCTGAAAGATTCACATTTGTGAGAGATCAATATTCAATATTGTATTACAAAAGAAGCAAATATGACAAATATTATCTGTAGATTTATTACCATCATGTCAGTAAACTTAACTTTATTTTCTCATACTGAAACATAGGATTGGGTTCAGATATTGCTAAATGATGGGCTTGGCTGAACTATGGAGGAGTGAGGATGGCTCGTGGATAAATAATTCAGCCCTGGCAATACCTACACCACTCTTTTCTTACAGTCGGTTCATGCCCATAAAAAGGTAAAAACGCAAAAACAATCAAGTAGACTGGACAGCTGGATGCACTCTGATTCTTTTCAGAAGGCCCCTCTGTCAAATAGCATGACATCGAGATGCCTTGTCAACTACAGGAGTCAGGAGGAACAGTAAGTCTTACATAATGCTGACAGTAACCAATAACAGACCCGCATTGTGAACCCTCAGGCTTCTCTGATCCACACTTCAGCCTTTCCACTGGCGAACACATCCTCCAGCTCAGATTCCTCCAAGGCATTCCTGTGTTCTGATGTGCCTCTGGAATCTGACCTGCAGAATAATCCTGTGTTCTATGCCTCCTGAATTAAAAACACACCGAGAAAGAACCAGGAAGAGTTTAAACAACAGGTAATATCAAAAATGAGGATGGATGACTGCACACATCAAACTGTAGCTCCATCTTCATTTCCTGAAGTTAAAAGGAGGACAACAGCATGCACAGACAGCAAGGTTGACGCATTTCATGTCTTACTGATGCTGACAACCCTGTGTTGTGGCTGGGCAGTAAACAGGTAATATCAGTAGGCGCAAAAGTCACCTCTCTTGAGGCTACTGCTCTCTTCATAGAAACGTGCTTACAAGCCTTGAGGAAAGCTCAGAAAACATATCAATAGAGACTCACTTAACTATACCTCCAGAGGATAATGATATTAATAAAGTGATCCTAGAAGCCATGGTGGGCCGAGAACTCCAGTCTACAATTACTGGTATTCTAAGCCTGCTTATGGAAAACCTTCTACAGCTAACTTGGAGCTTAAGAGAGTTCACAGGTTCCAGAGTCTACACACTCAGTGAGGTAAACCTCCAAGAGACAATTTATGCCACGTACACAAATAAGTATCCGAAAAGCATGCCGTGCATTTGTATTCAGCCCGCTTTACTCTGATACCCCTAACTAAAATCTACTGGAACCAATTGCCTTCAGAAGTCACCTAATTAATAAAGAGTCCACCTGTGTGTAATTTAATCTCAGTATAAATACAGCTGTTCTGTGAAGCGCTCAGAGGTTTGTTAAAAATCCTTAGTGAACATGAAGGCCAAGGAACACACCAGACAGGTCAGGGATAAAGTTGTGGAAAAGTTTAAAGCAGGCTTAGGTTATAAAATTATATATCAGTTTGGATGTCACACCACTTCCTCAAACTCAATCTTTCTAAAACTGAGCTCATAATTTTTCCTCCAGCCCATGCCCCCCCTTCTGACTTCTCCATCAAGATCAATAATACAACTATCAGTCCCTCCCCTTATGCGAAGGTACTAGGTGTAATCCTAGACTCCGACCTGTCCTTTCAGCCCCAAATCCAATCACTGTCCAAATCGTGCAGACTTCACCTCCGAAACATTTCCAAAATATGTCTCTTCCTAACCGCTGACACTACTAAGCAACTTATTGACTCCCTTGTTATCGCTCGCCTTGACTATTGTAACTCCCTCCTAATTGGCCTACCTCTCCGCAAGCTATCCCCTCTTCAGCCTATCATGAATGCCGCTGCCAGACTCATCCACCTTACCAACCGCTCGGTGTCCACCACTCCTCTCTGCCAATCCCTCCACTGTCTTCCTATTCTCCAAAGAATAAAATTCAAAACCCTAGCCATGACATACAAAGTCATTTACAATTCTGCCCCAAGCTACATTACCAATCTTATCTCCAAATATTGCCCAAACCGTCCTCTTCGCTCCTCCCAAGACCTTCTGCTCTGCATCTCCCTTGTCTCCTCCTCCCATGCACGTCTCCAGGATTTATCCAGAGCCGCTCCCATCCTCTGGAACTCTCTACCCCAATCTGTCCGCCTATCTCCTACTCTGTCCACATTTAGGCAATCCCTGAAATCTCATCTCTTTGGGGAGGCCTATCCTGCCTCCAGCTAACAACGGAATCTTCTACTCCCCCCCCTCAGTTCACCCCCCACAGTCCCTACCTTTTGTTTCACCAGCCCCCCCTCTTAGATTGTAAGCTCACAGGAGCAGGGCCCTCTAACCCTCTTGTTTTAAATTGTACTGTTGCTGTAATGTTCTTTTTATATTGTAAAGCGCTGCGCAAACTGTTGGCGCTATATAAATCCTGTATAATAAGAAGAAGAAGAAGAAGAAGAAAAAATATCCCAAGTTTTGAACATATCACAGGGCACTGTTCAATCCATCATCTGAAAATGGAAAAAAATCTGCAAACTGCAACTGCAAACCTACCAAGACATGGGTGTCCACCTAAACTGACAGGCCAGGCAAGGAGAACATTAATCAGAGAAGCAGACAACTGGCCCATGGTAACTCTGGAGGAGCTGCAGAGACCCACAGCTCAGGTGGGAGACTCTGTCCACAGTACAACTATTAGTCGTGCACTCCACAAATTTGGCCTTTATGGAAGAGTGGCAAGAAGAAAGCCATTGTTGAAAGAGAGCCCTAAGAAGGCCAGTTTGCAGTTTGCGAGAAGCCATGTGGGGGGACAGAGCAAACATGTGGAAGAAGGTGCTCTGGTCAGATGAGACCAAAACTTAACATTCTGGCCTAAAAGCAAAACGCTATGTGTGGTAGAAAATGAACACTGCACGTCACCCTGAACACACCAACCCCACCATAAAATATGGTGGTGGCAGCATCATGTTGTGGGGATGCTTTTCTTCAGCAGGGACAGGGGAGCTGTCAGAGTTGATGGGGAGATGGATGGAGCCAAATACAGGGCAATCTTAGAAAAAAACCTGTAAGAGTCTGCAAAAGACTTGAGACTGGGGCGGGACAATGACCCTAAACATACAGCCAGAGCTACAATGGAATAGTTTAGATCAAAACATATTCATGTGTTAGAATGGCCCAGTCAAAGTCCAGACCTAAATCCAATTGAGAATCTGTGGCAAGACTTGAAAATTGCTGTTCACAGATGCTCTCCATCCAATCTGACAGAGCTTGAGCAATTTTGCAAAGAAGAATGGGCAAAAATGTTACTCGCTAGATGTGCAAAGCTGGTAGAGACATACCCAAAAAGACTTGCAGCTGTAATTGAAACAAAAGGTGGTTCTACAAAGTATTAACTCAGGGGGGCTGAATACAAATGCACGCCACACTTTTCACATATTTATTTGTAAAAAAAAATTAAAAACCATTTATTATTTTCCTTCTACTTCACAATTATATGCCACTTTGTGTTGGTCTATCACATAAATTCCCAATAAAATACAGTATCAATGAGTACACCCCTCACATTTTTGTAAATATTTTATTCTATCTTTTCATGTGAGAACACTGAAGAAATTACACTTTACTACAATGTAAAGTAGTGAGTGTGCAGCTTGTATAACAGTGTAAATTTGCTGTCCCCTCAAAATAACTCAACACAAAGCCATTAATGTCTAAACCACTGGCAACAAAAGTGAGTACACCCCTAGGTGTAAATGTCCAAATTGGGCCCAATTAGCTATTTTCCCTCCCTCATCATGTGACTCAATAGTGTTACAAGGTCTCAGGTGTGAATGGGGAGCAGGTGTGTTAAATTTGGTGTTATCGCTCTCTCATACTGGTCACTGGAAGTTCAACGTGGCACCTCATGGCAAAGAACTCTCTGAGGATCTGAAAAAAAGAATTGTTGCTCTACATAAAGATGGCCTAGGCTATAAGAAGATTGCCAAGACCCTGAAACTGAGCTGCAGCATGGTGACCAAGACCATATAGTGGTTTAGCAGGACAGGTTCCACTCAGAACAGGCCTCGCCATGGTCGGCCAAAGAAGTTGAGTGCACATGCCCAGCGTCATATCCAGACGTTGTCTTTGGAAAATAAATGTATGAGTGCTGCCAGCATTGCTGCAGAGGTTGAAGGGGTGGGGGGTCATTAATAGTAAACCACTACACACACTTCATGTGTATAGTCCGGTGATGCATCCATGGCACTGGTCCGCAGGAATAGTCATGCTGGCCAGGACAGCCGTTAGAGCGGCCAGGACAAATCTTCCTGTGGACCAGTGCCATGATTGCATCACCCGACTATACACATGAAGATGTGTTTGTCATTGAGTAATGAAAAGTGAGTTTTTACTACTGTGGTTTACTATTAATGTTACAGTCTACACTCAGAGGCGCCTGCATTCTGTTTTTCTTTACATATCCTGGAGACTGCTTCTGCTTCCCTGCATAAGGCTGGCCCTGACACAGTGGACTTCCTTTCACTCTCCCCCCCTTTTGCTTGCCACCGCGCACAGCTGTAGAACTACAAGGACTACATAGACTTTTAATGCAGCAGGGTCTACCACAGATTTGTGCCACACATGTATGTTTGCCTGTATACTTTTTCAAAGCACTGTATAGTTTGACCCCTTTTCACTGAACACTAACAGTTTTAAACTGTATACCTCTTGCAGAATGCTGTCCTGTACCACATCATGGATCATGACTATCTCTGGTGTATCCTTGTCCCTTTTGGTATCTAGTAGAAAAAATACTACCCCTTACCAGATGACACCTTCTACTATCTAGGATAATCACCAACAATAAGCAAAAACTCAATCTTCACTACAAACAGTTCACAGGGACACAAAGCCAGAAGGAAAAACCCTATACCCTTATACTTTCCCTGGGCTGAACTGCTTAAAGAGATGGTAAGCCAGTGTTCCCGAGACGCTGGAACTGACAATTTGGTAAATGACAGCTTGATATGGGGGCCTTCCCCCTATGCGGGCAGGCTCTCAAAATGTTATACCCTTTTACATAGGCACTCTTGGGCAACATAGATAAGTCTCACTGAGACCCAGACACTCACATAGTTTTTACTACAGATGAATCTCTTATAATGTCAGCCTGTCTGGTGTGATCATATTGACCCTCGAATTCAATGTCCACCAATGTTTTTCTTCTGCTTCTGTTTGGACTCTGGGGGGATTCCACCTGAAGCTGTTCCAACTCTTTCTCAACTGCATCTCTCTTGGGGCCCATTTAGAGATGTTTACACCCCTGCTTATTTTTAATGTGACAATTTCTCATATTCTGCTCAATGCTTGATATGCATATATGTTTTCTGTGTATAGAGGGGAAACTAACAGTACCCAGCCTTAGTATGGTAGAGGCTTCTGCAGCCCTAGAGCAATGGATGCTTTAGCTTTTTCAACCAAACTGCACCCTCTCCATTATGACACGTCCAGTCAGAAATGGCCTGGACAATTAAGAAGTGTTGAAGCGAGTCCATCCCACAACTCTCCTACTCGATTACTGTAATAAGTGTCAGATGAGCTGGGCCCTCATGGGTTCCCATTCCTGAATACATCCAAGGTCACATGTGTGGCCATATTGATAATTGTTCAGTGGTAACGTTCTATGGGGCAGTGTCCCTTTACAATGGTCCTCTCTCCCTAGCTGGACCACTAAGCAGACAGACTGAGCCCCTGACAGCTCATGGCTCAAGGTTGCCCTTCCTTCCCTTCCTTGGCCCTGTTCAAAATTTAGATCACTTGTGATAGCACATCTAAACCATCGAATGTTAACTCCCATGGGGACAAATTTGTATGAGAAGTAGGCCAGCCTGCCATATATTTTGTTTTTCTCTACTGAAATTGTTCGGTTCTTGGTAACCAGCATCCAAGGAATTTATAAAAAGTGCCAAAAGGCACTCCTCCCTTATTACATATTCATGTACGTGCTAGTAAGGTCTACATGAATCTATCACAACTCTGTCAGACCTGTCCAACCAAATGTTAATCGGACAAAATAACAGTTACCGTAGGAATCTGCACTGGCCAATACAGTGAATAAGAGAGACACTGTAATAAAGTGCAACATGGTATAGCAAAGAGCAATCTTCCTGTTGGGTTGATAACTAATTTGTTTTCCTTGGAAAACTTTTGCTGTTGATCAATACACATACGTGAAACAAGGAACATTGTGGATAAACCTTCTCATGGATAATTTTATTAAAAAGAATAAAATAAACTCACATACAATACTGTACAAATGTTTTAGGCAGGTGTGAAAAAATGCTGTAAATTAGGAAACAGAAGTGTTATTAGTTCATTTTATCAATTAACGAAATGGAAAGTAAATGAACAGAAGGAAATCCAAATCAAATCAATATTTGGTGTGACTACCCTTTGCCTTCAAAACAGCATCAATTCTTCCAGGTACACTTGCACACAGTTTTTGAAGGTACTTGGCAGGTAGGTTGTTCCAAACATCTTGGAGAACTAACCCTGGGTCGTCTGTAGATGCAGGCTGCCTCAAATCCGTCTGTCTCTCAATGTAATCCCAGACAGGATATTAGCTCTCATAACTTGACAGGTCTTCAGTTGCTTGATGGTACACGAGAGCTGTAAACTTCAGGAGCTGCCTCCTTTTCTTTGATATCAAGGGGGTGTTGTCAGAGACCATCTGACCAGTTACGCAAGGAGTGGCCATGGGATGTCCCTGGGTTTATGACTGTATCATGGCCCTCCCTTACACACAGAGTTATACTAATTAATATCTTCCAATATGTACAGGTGGCATTCTGGAAGCTAGTAGATTATTGTGCAGCATTGAATTTTTATGTCAAGGGATACCAAACACAGGGTCTTTTGGATAGGCCTGTCACCCAGGAGGTAGAAGTCAGTTATCTGTATACTATAGCTTAGTCATGTATGACCTCAATTTGTTCGGTATGATATTCCCTGTTCAAATATATTCTTAATATTAATGTGTATTGGCCCTGTTTGATTTTATGAATTGTGTGTAGATTCTTTGAAATATGAATGAGGCAGAGGTCTCTGAAAGGTCACCTCTGGCCCTGAATTGCTTTTATGATACCCATTAGTCCTGGGTAGACATTCTACAGCACAATGTGTATTACTAATGGGTTTGGCCATGGGTGATAGAACTGAAGGATTTTTGTTTTATGGTGGTTAAGAGGGAAGGGATAATCTGTAGATGTTTATGGTTAGCAGAAATAAAAGTATAACTAAGGCAAAACTTTTTTTTTTTTAGTTTTGAATAGAATGGAGAGGGATTATAATACCTGTCATTTTTATTGCTCTCTGTGCCCTTATTAGGGAGATTCTCCCTCTCCATTTGCCCTGCTTACCATTAATATTGAAAGTGAAAGTAAAAGAAAATACCAAATTTTGGGTCGTCCCCAGAAAAGTAATAGAGAGGAAATCTTCCAATGGGGACAATAGTTTTGGTGACCTAGGGGTCCCCAAGGAATTCCCTTCATTTGCAGGGATTTCCTCTCACTTCCTAATACAAACGAAGAGTGCGGCGCTCGTGTTATACAAATTCACAATGCACAGATAAAATTATGCTCCACAGTAT
Organism: Glandirana rugosa; assembly: GCA_018402905.1. Classification (NCBI taxonomy): domain Eukaryota; kingdom Metazoa; phylum Chordata; class Amphibia; order Anura; family Ranidae; genus Glandirana; species Glandirana rugosa. The sequence continues at coordinate 317,920 of BLSH010338731.1, read as the reverse complement.
CAATTATGTCTAAAGAGAGCATGTAAACCATATGTTGGTATACAAAAGGATATGGAGGAACCACAGTATGGTTAGAGAGTGACAGTCCTCAATAAAGTCTATCTTTTGATTGTTATAATGACATTTCTTCCTCAGAGATAAGACATTCAGTGGTCGGTGCTCCAAGTGACAGGTGATTGAAGTGATATCCAATAATAGTGAGTGAGTGCACTTACCGGAAGCTGGTAAGGCATCAGCAGCAGATGTATGGACTTGTTGTTCACGTTCCACGTAATTCAAGCAAACATAGTGGTTATGAAGTGACAAGTGATGTGGATAGTGCTCCAAACGGTGATTAAACAGGGGATACGAGAAGTAAGTGCGCTTAACAGAAGCCAGTAATCAACCAGCAGAAGTGATTTAGAGACTCAAAAGGGTAGATGAGTGGAAGTGGTTCCTTGTGAAGATCCTTATTCATCTGCTGTTATGTCTTCCTCGGAGATGGTTGTCCAGGTGGAGACAGTGTCAGGCCACCTGGTGTCCTACATTGGAAAAGATTCTGCCGAAAATTCCAAGATTTCTTGCTTGCAAATATGGTCATTTTGCAAATAGGCTGGATCTGAGCTTCAACTTATTACACTCGAGTGTCCCCATCCTCCACCACCTGGACAACCACCTCCGAGGAAGACATAACAGCAGATGAATAAGGATCTTCACAAGGAACCACTTCCACTCATCTACCCTTTTGAGTCTCCAAATCACTTCTGCTGGTTGATTATTGGCTTCTGGTAAGCGCACTTACTTCTCGTATCCCCTGGTTTAATCACCGTTTGGTGCACTATCCACATCACTTGTCACTTCATAACCACTATGTTTGCTTGAATTACGTGGAACGTGAACAACAAGTCCATACATCTTCTGCTGGTGCCTTACCAGCTTCCGGTAAGTGCACTCACTCACTATTATTGGATATCACTTCAATCACCTGTCACTTGGAGCACCGACCACTGAATGTCTTATCTCTGAGGAAGAAATGTCATTATAACAATCAAAAGATAGACTTTATTGAGGACTGTCACTCTCTAACCATACTGTGGTTCCTCCATATCCTTTTGTATACCAACATATGGTTTACATGGTCTCTTTAGACATAATTGATACTGTGGAGCATAATTTTATCTATGCATTGTGATTTTGTATAACACGAGCGCCGCACTCTTCGTTTATATTAGTATTTCTCAATTTGGTAATTGTCGTGCTGGCAGCTGGAACTTATAAACTTTGGTAGCGCGGTATTCCCTTTTCCTAACCTCTTCTCACTTCCTGTTTGGCTATGGTACAGGAAGTGAGGGGAAATCTCCGCCAAAGTGACACAGATGGCGAAAAAATGGGGTATAACCCTTCCTTACTCTATCCAAACTGAAAAAAAAAGTTTTGCCTATAGTTCTACTTTAACACATATCCTGCCAGAATCTCTATTAGATTATTTCAGCTCTGGTAAAGGCCTGTGCACTGGTGTCTGCTGTCCCTAAATTGAGATTACAGGCTCTTTGAAATGTGACTTTCCGTGTGCCCAGTGCATTATATCATTGCACTGGAGTGCAGAAAAATGCAGATATGTAAGACTCTAAATCAGGGAATAGATTTTCTGCAAAACACATTTCTCCGAAGAGGAGAATCCTCCCAAAACCCACGTAGGGCAACCTGCCAAAAGGCGAAAAGCTGACACCTGCTGAGTGAGCTCAAGTGGCTTGACAAACAGTAGGATATCTCTAAACTTTTTGCCATGGTTACATTGTAATCCAGAAGTGTTGCCCAGGAGTTTTCTCCGCTGGTCTTGATTTATCAAACTCCCTCCTCCTTCTCAGGAGGTCCGATCTTGAAATTTGATCCAGAATCAGTGTATGGTTAGGATTTAATTATTTGTCTATATGCCCTAGCCCCACTTATGCTTTTTATTACTGGTTATTACCCCTATGTAGGCTGCTCCCAAGAGCTTTGAGATAAAAGGAAGCTTCACAGATAGATGACCCCTCTACAGGGGATATTTACCTTTCCCCGCTTTCAGTTCAGGGCTCCCTTCAACCTCCACACCCCTTAGCACCCACCCATGACCATGCAGGTCACGGCGCCAATATGTTGTAAATATAAGTGTGACGACTTATAATTATTATTGTAACTATTAGTGTTACTGTGGGAACAGGAGTGTATACAATGCAAACTCCTCTCCAGTCCAAATTAATCAATGCAGCCACTTCAGAGTAATTAGCATTTATTGCATCCTGCAACAGGGTAGATGAGAGGGTATTTATAATATTCACGCAACGATCAGAAGCCTTCAGAGAACCTAATTTCCCTGTCATAACTCAGCTGAAATAACCTTCCCTAATATACACCTTTTCCCCATTCACTAAAATGTAGAGCAATCTGATTGGTCGGTTTTACTAGCACCTTTGATCTTCTGGGTGGCAAATAATGCCTCTTGGTCTTGGTTAAATTTGTTCAGATATTTCCTCATTGTTTAAGGCTAAATCACATTCTTGTACCACTCTTATTTAGGTAAACAAGTTACCCTTTGATAAATGCTATTTACCATAAACAAGTACACTTATATCAACAATACATACATTTCAAACCTACAACACCTTCCATACCACAACAATACTAGGAAGCCCCCTCCAGTGCCTGCTACCCCTTCCCCCCTTTACCTCATTCTCATTACCTCTTTACCACCATTAACCTTTTGAATATTTCCTCACTCGACCCCCCCCCCCCCCATA
>BLSH010338731.1:300949-315151 GCA_018402905.1 Glandirana rugosa | reverse complement strand
TTTAGGTAAACAAGTTACCCTTTGATAAATGCTATTTACCATAAACAAGTACACTTATATCAACAATACATCCATTTGAAACCTACAACACCTTCCATACCACAACAATACTAGGAAGCCCCCTCCAGCTCCTGCTACCCCTTTCCCCCTTTACCTCATTCTCATTACCTCTTTACCACCCTTAACCTTTTCAATATTTCCTCACTTGAACCCCCCACCCCCATACATCCCCACCCTCTTACCCCAGGTAATGCTATTTGCTGGCCCTGACACCTTGGTGCATCATGGAGTCACTTGAGTCAACTTCATATAAAATGAAAGGACCTAATATACTAGAAAACCACTTAAATCTCCTGGTTGGAGTAGGGAAATGTTAAAATCATGAACTGATTTTTTTTCTGCCATGTGTGTCTTTTTAAGGAGATCTCCCTTCACTTCTTGTCCTGTAAACTCAACAGAAAGTGGGAGGATATCTTCCAAATGTGAGTGATATACCCTCTTAGACAATTGTTATGGGAACAAGTGTCCCCTTTGGACAATGTCCCTACTATGCCTGTTCCTATAGCAACTCAAAATATTGGATTTACCTCCACTTTCATTCTGGGTAAGATTGGTGATCAGGACAATTAGAGATAGATTCACAGCAATAAAAGCTATACAGTGCTTCTAACCCCTTACAGCTCTTTACAAATGTTAGAAAAAATGTATCTTTAGTTATACTTTAAGAAAATGGGTGTGCATATAGCCTGCATGCAAAAAACTCAGTTTAAATGAGACTCTGTCTTCCTATAACCAAATCTAAGGGTGCTCGTATCCTAATCTCAAGAACTGTTCCTTTGAGCCTTAGACTAGATGATCAAGGAAGGTATCTGTTTGTAAAATACTTCATACAGGGACCCTAGTCAACGTATACTTTCTAAATAATGATTGTGGAAGGGGAGGAGGTATTGCAGGTAAGTGGCTGCCTTGCATCTGGGATGATTAAAAATAAAAATGATTTGTCAACCTCATTAACTCTTGTACCAGGCAAGGTAATAAAAAAAAAGATCCCCAGAGCCTCTCCATACTGCCTCTCTAATAGATTTTCTGGTACAATAATTTTTATTGAAAAGTGAAAGGAAATATTATACAAGAGTCATCCGCGCAGTGGGCCTTGTACAGTTATATATAGATGAAAAACGCTTATACCTTCAAACAACAGTTGTCAAAAAAAAGTGCATGCATGACAGTATAATAAAAAATATATCAAAGATTGAACAATTCAGCCACACTGCGCCGGCGCCTGCGAGTCAAAAAACCTAGGTATAAGAGCATGTGAGGAAAATACTAAGTAGAAGCCAGAAAGGAAAGTAGAGAAGTTGCCGATATAGAGCAAGAAGAGGATGAAAAAGTAGAGAGAAAAATGAAAAAAAAAAAAGGATGGAGGAAGGGGGGATATGTGGAAAGGAAACCCCCACAGGCCTTGGTATTAATCCGCTAGGGGGTTATAAGGTGCTGTAAATGGCTGGGTGTAGGGTGAGGAAAGCATAAGTTAGCCAAGGTTCTCATATTTTTAGGAAGAAGAACCTTGCAAGATGCTGGACATCTTTTCATTGATCATCATAGTTGTCAAACAGTCTTTCACAGCTGCAAATGAGACCTTGGGTTTCTTCCAGGTCTTGGCTATGGTATGCTTAGCTGCAAAAAACAAATAGGTGACCAGTTTCTGATGGTAGGAAAATAGACCCTGGACAAGGCAGTGCAATAGGGCCAAATTTATATCATTGCAAATGGGTAAGTGAAATAAGATATGCAGGAGTCAAAAAATCCTAGACCAATATCCAGTTGGGAGCAGGCAAATGCACCAAATATGGAGGATATTTTTGCATTGACCACAGCTCCTAAAACATCTATCACTATACAAAGGATTTGCCAGCGCTATGCAGGCTGGAACCCAGTACCATCTCAGGAAGACTTTATATGCTGCCTCCAGGGTCGTAGTATTGAGTAAGCATTTTGCAATAATAGACCAGGCTTTGTTCCACTCCTCAGGGTTAATAAGGGTTGCCAAGTCATGCTCCCAAAGAGACGTATAGGATGAAGAAAATCAAGGGGTACCGACTGTGTTCAAGGAAGAGTAAATCCACTTACATAGTACCTAAGGCCTTGGGAGAATGCAAACAGATGGGCTCAAAGGCCATTTTTTGGAATGAGAAGGTGGAGATGTGTCATAGAAGGGTCAGACAGTGGCAAAGCTGAAGGTATCGGAAAAATTCTGAGGACAGTGCTTCATAGGTTTCTTCAATAAAGAGCTAGGATGGGAAAGTATGAGACATGAGGAAGTGGTGTACCTGTGTGAAACTGTGCAAGGTCCACCAGGAAAACGCCCGTTGTTCAAGGCTTGTATGGAAGAGATTATTATTCAGAAGTGCAAGCAGGAGTAGAAAGCGGGACATGAGGTTGCCTCAGTAGTACAAAAAGTCCCAGAGTTGTAGGATATATGCAACATTAGAGGGCTCAAGGGGGATGAGCAGGATTTATGTGGGAGCCATAGCAAGACTGATACGGGACTTGGCATGCAGTTAGGAAGTTCACGGAGCACCCAAAGTGGGGTGTGTGTTGCATGGAGCATGCTAAGCTGGGAAATTTGGGCTGTCAAGTAGTATTTGACTACATTGGGGGCTCCCAAGCCTTCCTGTAGCCTATGTGTGAAGAGAGTGGAAGATGCTATTCTGGGAAGTTTATAGGCCCAAATGATTGATAAAATTCAGGAAGTATATGGGGAAACGGATGAGCAGAGTACGGAAGTAAAAGAAATGTATGCATTTTAACTGCATATATGCGGCCTATCCAAGAAAGTGTAGAGAAGTGCCACGATTGCACAAGAGCCGATGCGAAGCAAAGGATGTTAATTGGCCTTAAAGAGAGGGGCATAGGAGGAGGTCAGCTTAATGCCCAAATAGTCCAACAAGGATGTTGTCCAGTGGTGCAGGAAAAAAAGGTGGGGTACAACAGATGGGATGAGCGGGATATTCATAGCGATTGATCCAGAGATATTGGATAATTTTGTAAGGCAGTATTGCAGGTTAGGCTATGTGATAAGAGATGGTCAAGAGTGTGTTGTTTTGTGGTGCGTTCCGGAATATTGGACCCCTGAGATGTTAGGATTGCACCTGAGTGCTATGGCTAGGGGTTCTAGAGCGAGGGATAGGGGGCACCCCTGTCTGGTGCCTCAAAAAATGGGGAAAGGGTTGGAAAGGTGTACCACATATTGCACTATGGCCGACGGGGAGGAGTTTAGGGCCATAATCTAGGCAAAAAAACAAATCGCCAAAACTCATCTACTCAACACATAATGGAGATAGTCTGAGGAGAGGGAGTAAAAAGCTTTATAAATATTGAGTGGGGGGCATGTCCGAGATGGCGACTGGAACAGACAAGCTCTGCTATTCTGTGCTCCATTTATCCAGATTTTAAGGGGGTTGCACCTGCTACTCTCTTCTCCCATTGTGCTCTAACCTGCCGTGGATGGCCCTCTGACTCCTGGACTGAAGAAAAGCCCAATCGGATCTCCAGCACCTGGGAGATCCAATATGGCCTCCCAGACGGAGCCATTGTGTTGCCATGGCCAAGTTTTAGTGACTTTATGTGCCATAATATATATTTAGATTTTAAGATCATGTGCCCTTCATTGATATGTAAATGGGGGCTTGGGGTCTTTGGAAAGCCACATGGGAGCACACAAAGGAGTTGAGTATGGAAGGACGATGAAGCAAGACATGTGCTGGAAGTTGGAGAACTTTGGAGCCATTTTGATTTGGACTGAGCAAAGAAGGACATTACATCTTGACCCCTAAGTTGAGTAACTCATTTAGTTTACTTATTATGTATGTTGTAGACATTTTGTAAGCTAAGAGTTGTGTTGTATTGTGTATCCTATAGTTTGTATGTACAGCATTTTTGTTAAGTAAAAGCTCATTTATACCCTGCAGAAGTCTAAACTTTCTTGGTTTTACTGCAAGTAACTTTAATAGATTTGAAGCAAGCAAAACATTTGGGGGCTGGTCCCCTCTAAAATTTCAACTGAAGCAGACCTGTTTTCTGTGGTGTGTTCTGTACCTTGTGTTGAAGAACATGCTGCGTACACTGTTTAGGAAGAGTAAGGCTGCAAAGGTTTCTGGTGTCCAGGAGGACTTGAAGTGGTGCACCCTTCCTGCCTGGGCCAGAGACAGTCAGTGGATGTCTTTTGGAGAGGAGCTGGCTAGATATGCTTCTCTTTTGAACAGAGCTTGGGGGATGGTGTCTCTGATCTTTCCTCAGATTTTAGTCTCAAAAGTTTTGGGTTCAGTAAGGGAGAAATGCGGGCAGTTGCTGTGTTTGGTTTACACTTCCTGCATGCTCTACATATTGAATCTGAAAAGAGGAAAAAGGTAGAATTAGAAAGAGATTTACTTAAGCAGAAGCTTGCAGTGGCATCCGAGTGTTTGGAAGACGCTGCAAGCAAGGCAAAAGAGTTAGAAAGTAGGGTAATCAAAGTTAAACCTGCAGTGGCTTTGAAGTGTGTTCAAACCCCTGTAGGCAAAGCTGAAGATTTGAATGAGAGGTGGGCAGCACTCATAAACAAGTCTAATGATGCCCTAACAAAGGACAAAGGCCCTAAGCCTGTAAGCAAGAGTAGGATGTGTGCCACTGGTACTTCCCATAAGTGGAAAGCTGAGTATTTGATCAGCTCAAACGATGGCCGAGCTGAGTCACATACAAGGAAGGCAAGGCCTATGGTCTCCAGGAGACACATGTGGATTGATTTACTTAAGTTGGGTGTCCCTAGAGAGGAAATAAATGAGATTCCTACATCAGCATTGTTTAAAAAGTGGAAGGAAATGGTTGGGAATGGTAGATTCAGTCACATTAAGTGTTTTCATTGCCAGAAAATGGGCCACCTTGCAAAAATGTGCCTTTGCTGTGAAGACTGGTCAACAGCAGGCCTGTGTTCTTCCCAGGACAGCACAGAGAGACATGCAAGTTTATTTGTTGCTTTGGAAGTCAATGCTGTTCTGTGAAAGTGTTTCAAGGTAACAGTGGTTCAGTACAATAATTTTGCAGTTAGAACTGGGGGAATAGAGAATGTGAGCAGTGAGCTATGTTTTTGGCACATTTGGAAGGGACAAATAATCTGCTTTCTCTCTCTTACTTTTTTCAGGTACTGAGCATTGAGAGGTGGAGCAGGCAGACCAGAAGAGAGTCTGAGGAAGATGTGGTTGTTTTCTGAATTGGAGTGGAGTTTTCATCTGAGCATTTCCTTATGGCCAAGAAGACAAGTGACATTCACCTGGGAACTTTCCTTCCACAAACTGCCAAGACATTGTTAACCCTGCTCAAAGGAATATTGAAGCCTTCCAGGGACAAAAAAAGTCTGATCGCCCAGAAGATACGGGGGTCAAAAGGGAATTTTTTCCTCCTATTTACAATACAGAGGGGGGGGGGGGTTATTTCACCCTTTCCTGGAAAGAAAGGCTTTAAGAGATGTTGAAGTTTCCTATATTATGCTATAAAGTCAAGAGGTGGTATGTGTTGCCATGGCCAAGTTTTAGTGACTTTATGTGCTATAATATATAGCTAGATTTTAAGATCACGTGCTCTCAGGGAAGCCAGGCTTCCCCCTCCATTGATATGTAAATAGAGCATTTGGACTGCTAGGTAGGAAGTTCTCTGCAGGAAGTGTGTATATACAAGAAGTTGGTGGGAGGGGCTTGGGGTCTTTGGAAAGCCACACGAAGGAGTTGAGTTTGGAAGGACGATGAAGCAAGACGTGCTGGAAGCTGGAGAGCTTTGGAGCCATTTTGATTTGGACTGAGCAAAGAAGGACATTACATCTTGACCCCTAAGTTGAGTAACTCGTTTAGTTTACTTATTATGCATGTTGTAGACATATTTTGTAAGCTATGAGTTGTGTTGTATTGTGTATCCTATAGTTTGTATGTACAGCATTTTTGTTCAGTAAGAGCTCATTTATAAACCGCAGCAGTCTAAACTTCCTTGGTCAAGTAACCTTAATAGATTTGACATAAGCAAAAGAGACCTAAACTGTTTTGGTTGTATAATAGTTTTATGACCCTGATGGATTTTTTGCCTTTTACTGTTTAGGGATCCAAGCACTTCGTTTTTTAAGGGGGTGCTGGGGGGGGGTTGCTTCATGTTTGTTTCTGGGGTTCTCTGTTGTTCTGTCTCTGGCACATTATCTCTACAGAGGAGGCCATTCTGCATATTTCCATATGCTCTTAAGTTGCATTGCACGGAATGTTCTGATTGCATATTGGTTATGCTGCTTTTTTGGGTCCAACGGGGCATTTCCTTTGGCTAGTCAGGAATATTCCTAGGATGCATGTATGGCTCCCATTACAATTGTCTCATGGAATGTTAGAGGTCTCAATGCCAGGATCAAACGTTCCTTAATGCTTAATTACCTTAAAACCTACAATCCCCATATTTGTACACCACAGGAGACCCACCCGACAGGTAGTAGAATGCTGAGTCTTAAAAAAATGTGGGTGAGTTATTACTACCACACTACATACTCATCGTATGCTAGGGGGTTAGCATCATTATCTGTAAAACACTGGCATTTTCCCTGCTGGACCTCAAGTTGGACGTGTAGGCAACTATGTTCTTTTGCATGCTCTAGTTAACACTGTTGACATGCTAATTAAAGGTGTGTATTTTTCACCACCAGTTCAGACCTCCCACCATCATAGGCTGTAATCTCCACAGGATGTGTCAGGGAGATGGCCAATGAGAGACTGGCAATTTGCCCAAAACAATCATGGCCGCCACAGTGCACAATGTGACTGATGTGGGCAGTACTTCCGGGTCTATTTAAACTTCCTGCTGGAGCAGGTCCTTGCTGGATTATCTCAGCTTCCTGTTAACTTGCGTTCCTGTGTGTTCTTGTTCCTGATCTCCCGTTACCTACCCGGGTTGCTTTTGACCTGTAAATCCGCTCTCCTGTTGACTCTTGGCTTGTTTTATGGACTCTCCTCCTGATTACTCTCCAGTGCATGACCCCGGCTTGGCTCACCGACTCCGCTACAGATCTGTCTCCCAGTGTATGACCCTGCTTGCTCCACCGACCTGCTCGAACTGATTCTCCGTGTATGACCCCTGGCTTGACCTCTGATTCAGTCTTCAGCTTTAACCCTTACCTGGAATCACATAGCACAGAGTGCACACCAGCCGACAGGTACAATCAATCTAAGCATTATCCAAACCTGGAACCTGATCGTCACACTCAGCCGCAAGGGAAGCCCTCCAGCATCTCGGTCTCACACCCGCACCTGGCAGTATAATCCAGCCCAATCTCAGAGACCGATGGAGGGGCTTCCCCGCTGTCAGGGAAGAACTGGCAAAGGTTCCAGTAACCAAGATGGCCGCGCGATCCCGCGCAGACGCCGTAACCCACGGCACCCGTCAACGAACGCTCGTCTGGCACGAACGTCCGTCCGTAAGGCGCGCAGAATGCACCAATCACCAGCAAGCACCGGCCTATAAAAGGAGACCAGTAACTGTCACAAATCGCTGGATTATCTTCAGCTCAGTATCCTGTGTTCCTGAGTCCTGTGTTCTTGTGCCTGATTCTCTGTTACCGACCCGGCTTGCCTTGACCTGCTCTGACTCTCTCCTGGTTCTGATCCCGGCTTGTTCCTCGGACTTCTCCTGCCTATTCGGACTGCTCCATGTGTTTGACCCTCGGCCTGGCCTTGACCTTGATTCTGCCTATCTCCTCCACAGCTCCGCTTGCACTTCCAGACTAGCTTCAGTCTCCCTCTGCTGGGTATCCTGAGTACTACTACACCTGGAATCACCACTTAAACTCCATCTGCAGGCGACCTGTGCTTCTTTGGGCATTGCACCTCCTGTCACCAACTCCAGGGGTGCAGTGCACTCAGCCGCAAGGGAAGCCCTCTCATCATCTCAGCCTCCCCCCGCTGGAGACTTTGTGCCAACAAGTCACCGCTCCTACCCAAGTAGTGCAGAGACTGCAAGAGGGGTACTTTCAAATAGAAGGTCGCCTACTACAACTGCCAGCAGCACCTTCTCCAGTGGACCCAGCTGTCCCGCCTGCTGGCCCAGCCAGTCCTGGAACTCCTCTAGGGCGCACTACCACAACCGTGGTGGTCACTCCACCAGAACCCAGGGTTCCCCCACCGGAACGCTTTTCGGAGGAACAGAAGAAGTTTAGGTCCTTTAAGAACTCCTGCTTACTCTAGCTTTACAGCCAAGAACCTTCTTCTTGGAAACAGTCAAAGTGGGGTTCATTATTTCACTACTCTCGGATGCTCACAGCCTGAGCAAAAGGACCCAGTCATCAATTCCATTGATCTATTTTTTGACGCCATGGCGTGTCTGTATGACGACCCCCAGCGGGCAGCCACCGCAGAGGCAACACTGCACGCCCTGCAACAAGGGAGATGGCCTGTGGAAAATTATATTGTAGATTTCCGCAAACTTTCCGCTGACACAGAGTGGAACAAGGCTGCCTTAAGATATCAGTTCTGTCAGGGACTGCCTGAATCCCTTAAGGATGAGTTGGCCAGGGTTGCACCCTCTGCCACATTGGAAGGCCTGATGCAACTGACTACCCAGCTCGATAGACGCTTGCAGGAATGGCGTTCAGAAAAGTTCCAGACCTTCAGGCCTACCTAGATGCTGCCCAAAGTCCTGCCACCACCTCTGTCAACGCCCCCTTTAGCTTCCTCGTTGGAAGTGGAACCGGTGCAGATCAGCCTTGTTCGCTCGGCTCTGACCCCCGAAGAAAGGGCACGCCGCCATCAGGCGGACCTCTGCCTGTACTGTGGAGGAACCGGACACTACCTCCGTAGCTGTCCCATCAATCCTTGTAAGTCCTTCTCACATTGTCCAGCATCTCTTCCCTTGACAAGATCACCCCTTCACATCTTGTTCTTAATATCTCCCTGCAGGTGGTGGAAGAGGAGGTCCAGCTATCTGCTATTATTGACTCTGGTGCTTGCAGCTGATTTTGGATTCAACCCTGGCAAGGGACCTCTGAGTTCCTCTCGTCCCTAAGAAACAACAACTAGCCATCCGCCTGGCCGATGACTCCTTGCCCAGATCTGGCCCAGTGAACCAAGAGACTGTACCTCTACTTGCTGTATCCCGGTCCGGTCATCAGGAATTTCTTTGCTTCGATGTCCTACATTATCCATTGTTCCCTGTCATTTTAGGCATACTATGGCTTCAATCTCATAATCCACAGATTGACTGGGCCAGAGGGGAGGTCAAATTTGCCTCATCCTACTGCCAGCAACATTGTCTTATCTGTATGCCTAAGGAACCTACCAATTGCCTGGCTATTCAGCCCTTGTCCGGCATTCATCAGAACATGCCACCAGTCTACAAGGACTTTTCAGACGTATTTGATGAAAAAAGTGCCAATGTTTTGCCACCTCGCCAGCCATACGACTGTCCTATTGAGCTCTTACCTGGCTCGGAAATTCCGTTTGGCCGCATTTTCCCACTCTCCGAAAAGGACATTGAGACCCTCCGGGTGTACTTGGATGAGAACCTAGAAAAAGGCTTCATCCGTCTTTCTTCCCCTGCAGGAGCCAGTATCTTCTTTGTGGAAAAGAAGGACAAGTCCCTCAGACCCTGCGTGAACTACACGGAACTAAACAAAATAACCATCAAAAATCACAACCCGCTCCCTCTTATTCCAGAGGTTCCGTACCTCCTGTATCTTCTCAAAGCTAGACCTATGTGGAGCCTACGATTAATTGGCATCCACGAGGGTGATGAGTGGAAAACAGCATCCAGGACCAATGTAATGTTGTGCAAAGCTTTTACAGTGACCTGGATTGGTGGTTGGTGGGGGGGGGGGGTAATTATTGCCAATAGTAATATGCAGCACTCAGGGGTTAATGTGCTGCTACTGCCACTAGACACTGATGCAGTGGTTTTAATTAACCCTTTGTGCTGAATTAGTGGCCACTAACAGCTTTTATTAACCCCTTTGTGATGCAGTAGGGGTTAATAAACACTAACACGGATGTTATGTGCTGTGCCATGCAGTACCCACCATGTAATGTGCAGTGCCCTCCGTGTAATGTCCTGTGCTTTGCCCCTCCCCCATGTAACATACTCTGCTGTGCCACCCATGTAATGTACTATGCTGTGCCCCCTGTAGACTCACCCCCTCTCTCTCTCTCTTTCACCCCTCTCTCTCCATTTCACCCCTTTCTCTCTCTTTCACCCCTCTCTCTCTTTCACCCCTATCTCTCTGTCACCCCCCTTTCTCTCTCTCACCCCCTTGATCTTCTTTCTTTCTCTCACCCCCTTCACCCCCCTCTCTGCTACCACCCTCTCTCTCTCTTTCACTCTCTCTCTATTGCCCTTTTTCTCACCCCCTCTCTCATTTACCCCCCTCTCTCTCTCATTCACCCCTTTCTCTTATCGCCTCTCTTTCAGCCCCCTCTCTTTCTATCACCCCCCACCTCCCTTTCTCTCTTTAATTTAATTTATTTTAAGAAAAAAAATGTGCGTTTTAATTTTATTTTTTTTCATAAAAAGGCCCACCAAAATCCTCAGCACCAGGCCCATGATGCTCTTAATCCAGCCCTGGTCACTGGTTTTATTTTCCCTTGCTATAGAGCCTCTAGCCATACTTCTTAGTACCTCAGATAGGTTTCAGGGTGTTAAGGTGGGTCCCCTGGAGGAGAGCATGCTTTATGCCGATAATACTCTTCTCTACTTAAGAGCTGCTTCCTCCTCGATCTCCAATGACCTAGAACTGATTGATAGGTTTAGTTGGTTCTCGGGGGTCAGGATGAACTTGGACAAATCAGTTTTATTTCCTCTGGGCCCTATAAACACTTCAATGGAACTTGCTATTCCTCTTCAATGGGCCACCAATTTTAAATACCTTGGGATTATGCAAAAAAAAAAAACACCTTAACCTGCACCCTGTGCTTTCCCAGCTGACTCAGACATGTGCTGTGTGGAAATCCTTGCCCCTGACCCAAGTAGGCAGAGTCAATCTTATTAAAATGACTTGCCTCCCCAAATTTCTATATGTGTTCCATAACACTCCATTCCCTATCTCTAAACTGTTTTTTTTTAACAAATTGGACCAAATTGTCATGTCCTTTATTTGGGCAGGTAGGACACCAAAGATAGGTAGGTGCAATTGCTGCTTACCCTGAATGGTTTGACACTCGTGTTTTTTCAAAAGTATTACTGGGCTGCAGTGCTGGTAACCATCAGGTGGTGGTTATCCCAAGTGAAGGATAACCTGGAAGTTACGTTGGAAGCAACTCTGTTGGGATTTTATTCTGAATGAAGTAACCTAGTGTTTTGGGGGCTTTGCTCTAACCCTAACATTACTGTATCTATGCAATCCACCCTCCATATGTGGAGACAGGTTGGTGTGTTCTGCTGAGATTTGGTTCCTTTACACTCCACTCTGAGGCGTCAGACTGGGAAGGGGGTGGGAGCCGCTGGCTCAGGCTCTCAGGGGCACACTGAGAACCTAAGTGAGCTGCTGGTCCTGACACCTAGGTGGATCCCAACAATATTGCTGGGATCCCAGCAGGGAATGGAGTGGATCTGTGACGTCAGCCGACAGTGGGCTCTGGTCTGCTGTTAGCTGATTCTGGGTCACAGGAGTGCAGAACAGAGTGCACTCCTGTGACCTATAGGAATAATATAATGAGCTTTGACCATAATTCTCCTTTAATGTAGTTAAATTCACCCTGATACCTGAGTCACAGAATAAATATATGCTCAGAGAAGAGGATTTTGTATCCAGACTGTGGAAACTGGTAGTGAAGTTAATTTTGATTAGCCTGCTCATACAGTGTCTCACAAAAGTGAGTACACCCCTCACATTTTTGTAAATATTTTATTATATCTTTTCATGTGACAACACTGAAGAAATGACACTTTGCTACAATGTAAAGTAGTGAGTGTACAGCTTGTATAACAGTGTAAATGTGCTGTCCCCTCAAAATTAAAAATTGTGAGATATTGTATGTAGAGGTAACCTTTGCTTGAACATTTCTGCATCATATTCTTGGATTAAAATGTCCATGTTTATTACTGTGTGAATTGTGAAATTGTTTAAATAAAAAACAGAAACATGTAGCATGTATAATCTATTCTATACCATATATAAAAATAATAGCATTATAAAAACGTATCTAAAAATAAAAGATCGTAACTACATTTATACACCTTGAACCTCATTTGTCATGTACCTTCCCAATGAACCAGTGCATCTAGGTCAGCATGTAAATTAGAGATATATTCCACTGCACAGCTTTGTGTCACTGGAACAAAGAATGGTTCTAAAACAGAAACTTGTTGTACATCTGAGACCATCCATTTACATATTGAATTTCTAAACCATAAACATAAGCCTTAACAGTCTGGAGAGAAGTTTATAGCATGTACAGCCATCCCTTTAACACAAAACCATTACTCGTTATGCAGCACGATTTATTGTGTGGCAATCACGGCAGACCCACACCGCGATTTGAGGTGTCATTCAAATGAATGGCATTTCAAATGTGAGTCCCGCGATTTGTCATTCACATATTGGCACTGTCAAATCGTGGGCAGATTCGCTGCAAATCTGCTCGCGATTCAAAAAGCTGTAGTGTGAATGCAGCCTTTGTCCTCATGCATACAGGGCATTAGAAAAAATAAGCTGCAAAGCCACTACCAATGCCAGGAAAAAAGCACCTGTAAAAACACGCTTTTAGTAGCTTTTTGCATTGGTGTTAATGCTCATTTAGCCTCGCTAGCTTTTAGCAGCATTTCTCTGCCTCTATTCAAAAGCAATGGTTCCCTGATTTGAGAGCCCATTGATTTGAATAGTAGAAGTCACATCCAAGTTGGATTATGATGATCCGACTTGTAATGCGACTTGTGCTCTGAGGATCTTGAAGGTGAACCCCTCACCAAAATGGAAAAGAAAAACACGGCATGCCCCCCCCCCCCAAACTCCATACCAGACCCTTATCTGAACATGAGGCCCTGCAGGTCAGGAAAGGTGGGGATGAGCGAGCTGTCCCCCCCCCCCCCTAGACCATACCAGGCCACACGCCCTCAACATGGGGAGTGGGTGATTTGGGGCAGGGGGGTTCCCCTCAAAATCTATACCAGACCGAAGGGTCTGGCATGGTCTTGGGGGGGAACCCCACACCATTTTTTTTCCATTTTGGCAAGGGATTCCCCTTCAAGATCCTCAGAGCACAAGTCGCACCACAAGTCGGATCATCATGATCTGGCTTAGATATGACTTCTATTCAAACCAATGGGCTCTCATAGGGAACCATTGATTTTGACATGTCAAAAAAAAAAAAAAAAGTTTGACGCTTCTTAACACCGTATCCAGTATCAAGCTGGGTTTAGCAGCCTTTAGCAGCATCAGGCATTTTTACAACTGTAACACCAGTCCTCAGAATGCGCTGGCCCTGTGGTTTTTTTGCAGCTTGAAAATGCCTGCCATAGAATAACATGGAGCAGAGGCGTAACTAGAACCTTCAGGGCCCCGGTGCAAGAAATTATGAAGGCCCCCCTGACCTCTGGCTAGGGCCCTTCCCTCTTCCCACTGATTTTGGGGCCCTTTACTCCTATTGCGGGTCAATTTTTATTACAGTACCGCAGCGGGGCCCTTTCACAAGTTCTGAAGCATGCCCCCTTTCTGCCATCTTCGGGCCTCCCCATGATGGTGCAATGCCAGGGCCCAGTCACAATTGCGACCTTTGCAATCCTGATAGTTCCCTCACTGGTGTTAGTAGTTTTTAATTTTTATTTAAATTTTATTATTTTTTTACTATTTCATTTTATTTCTTTTACAATTTTATTTTTGGGGGCTTTGAGATATCAGGGGTCTAAACAAACTTCAGCTCTCAATTTCCATCTGTATAGCCTCAGCTGCAAAGAATGAATGGACAGGATTAGCTGTGCACCAATCCTCCCATTCATTCAGAAACAGAAGTATAGTAAAAACAGTTTACTATGCTTCAGTTTTGAATGAACCAATTGGTACCAATCACTGTTCATTCAGAAAAGGAAGGTCAGGTAAATGACAAATTTACTGACCCGTTCCCATTTCTCCATCATTACACATCTTCTACAGAAGCTGGCAGGAGAGAGGAGGGGGGAAGACAGCAGCTCTGTGTGGGGGGGGGGGGGGGGGGGACAAGG
>BLSH010338731.1:284587-299683 GCA_018402905.1 Glandirana rugosa | reverse complement strand
TCTGGAGTAAGTACGAGTACTCGACACCTTCGACTTCATGTTAATATCCGGAAATCGTCCCGAACTGAGCCTGTTTTTAAACCGGGACCTGTAATAGGTTTGGCCGGGTGAAATTAAAACTCACAGGGGTAGTCGTGGGGGAATGTAATCTCACAGGGGTAGTCGTGGGGAAGTGTAGTCTCGTATTGATAGGGACACTCTGATATGAAGGGGTGCTGATAGGGACACTCTGATGTAAGGGGGATGCTGATGGGCACACTCTGATGTAAGGGGGATGCTGTTGGGGACACTCTGATGTAAGGAGGACACTGTTGGGGACACTCTGATGTAAGGGGGACGCTGTCGGGGACACTCTGATGTAAGGGGTGCTGATGGGGACACTCTGATGTGAAGGGGTGCTGATGGGGACACTCTAATGTAAGGGGGTGCTGATGGGGACACTCAAAATTAAAGTGGGCCGGTTTGGATAATGTCCAGGGCCAAATTTTTGTCCGAGTCAAGCCCTGCTAAAGGCCTATAATTGTACTTCAGCTTCCACAGCTCATGAGCATGAATGAGGTCTGTATAAATTCCACTCTGCTTCATATCCCTATTCTTCGTTATGGCAGATTTGGTGGATGCTTTGAACAAATTAATTTTTTTGCTGTAGGCCCCAAAATCAATGAAACATTACTATGGAAACAGTATTTTTAAAAAAAGAAGAAAAGATAATATCCTTTTACTTTGCATACTTACAAATAAACAGGTTTTGCCTGGGGTTCTCTTGTACATCTAGAAATGTATCTCCTTAAAGTAGAATTTTTTAAATATACAGTATACACACACTGGGGTTTATTTACTATAGCGCCAAAATGTGCTCCAGCAGTGCCTGAAAATAGTGCCCAATTAAAGGCATTTAAGACTTCAACTCTCTGAAACTGGGTGCACATGCAAACAGAACAGAGCGCTATTGCTGGAAAAATGCCTGTCAGCTCATGTATGTGGGAATTGTGGCTGTCAATTGGATTCGAACCTGCAAATTCCCAAGTCCTTATTGAAAGCTTGTATGCAAGTTATTGGCCATAAAAAGTGTATGGGGACCTGGGTACTGCCCTGGGGGACGTATCAATAGCAAAAAAAGTTTTTAAAACAATTGTTTTTAAAGGAGCAGTGGTTTTAATGATGATTAAATTGAAACAATAAATGAAAAATTCCTTTAAATATCTTGCCTGTGGTGTCCCCTTAGTCTGCCTGTAAAGTGGCGCATCTGTGTGATATTTAGAACAATGCCACAGCAAAATGACTTTTCTAAAGAAAAAAGTAATTTAACCACTTGCCAACTGCAGTCTGATGGCGACAGAGTGGCTTGTTATCACAAACGCGCGCTCACTGTGTCCGGGGGGGGCAGGGAGTGGGTAGGGTGGACTCGATCGCCGCCGGCTACCCGCGATCCCCCCCCCCCCCCAGTGAGAGAACGGAGGTCCGTGTAAGTAAACACGGATCTCCGTTCTCATAGAGGGGGAAGGGCGGTGATCACAGGCTTCCTGTATATGGAAGCTGTGATCATCCCCTTTCCCCAGCCAGGGCAGCCCACACACAGTTAGAACACGCCCAGGGAACACAGTTAACCCTTAGCGCGCCCCCTGCAGGTTAACCTCTTCACTGCCAATGGCATTTACACAGTAATCAGTGCATTTTTATAGCACTGATCGCTGTATAAATGCCAATGGTCCCAAAAAAGTATCAAAATGGTCCGACATGTCCGCTGCAATATGACAGTACCGCTAAAAATCACAGATCGCCGCCATTACTAGTAAAAATAAATAAATAAATTAAAACCCCAGAAATGAATTCTCATCGTCCGTAAATGCGGTAACTTTTGCGCAAACCAATCAATAAACGCCGATTGCAAATTTTTTTACCAAAAATATAAGGAAGAATATAAATCGGCCAAAACCGATGGAAAAAAATGTTTTTTTATATTTTTTTTCTTTTTGATTTTTATTTTAGCAAAAGAAATTTGTTTTTGTTTTTTTTTTGCAAAATTTTCGCTCTTCTTTTGTTTATAGCGGCGATCAGAAATGACGCAGAGGTGATCAAATACCACCAAAAGAAAGCTCTATTTGTGGGGAAAAAAGGATGCAAATTTCGTTTGGGTACAAGGTCGCACGACCGCGCAATTGTCAGTTAAAGCGACGCAGTGCCGAATCGCAAAAAGTGCTCTGGTCCTAAAGTGGGAAATCCTTCCGGGGCTGAAGTGGTTAAACTTGCTCGCGGCTGTAATGTATTGCCGGCTCCCAGCAATATAGATTAAAATTCACTGAAAAAGACCCTTGGGGTCTGGTATGGGTTTTAAGGGGAACGCCACACCAAAATTTTTTAAAAAAATGGCATGGGGTCCCCCCAATATCCATATCAGACCCTAATCCAAGCATGCAGCCTGGCCGGATAGGGGGGATGAGCGAGCACCCCCCTCCTGAACTGTACCAGGCCACATGTCCTCGACATGGGGGGTGGGTGGTTTGGAGCAGGGGGGCCCTGCACTCCCCATCCCAAAGCACCTGGTCCCCATGTTGATGAGGGCAAGGGCCTCTTCCCAACAACCCTGGTCGGTGGTCGTCGGGGTCTACGGGCAGGGGGCTTATTGGAATCTGGAAGTCCCCTTTAACAAGGGGGCCCCCAGATCCCAGCCACCCTATGGGAATGAGTACGGGGTACATTGTACCTCTATCCATTCACCTAAAAAAGTGGTAAAAAAAACGACAGTTTTTAAAGTATTTTATTAAGGCTCCGGAGTCTCTTCTCTCCTACCCGGCTCTACTCCCTCCTCCGGCATCTTCTTTCTTCTGCTCTTTTGCAGGTTCTTCTCCCTCTCTACGCCATCTTCTGCTCTTTTGCTGGTTCTTCTCCCTCTCCGTGCCATCTTCTGTTCTTTTGCAGGGTCTTCTCTCTCTGCCATCTTCTGCTCTTTTGCCGGGTCTTTTCTGCTGTCTTCTCCCTCTGTTCTTCTTCCAATGTTGACTCAAAGCCATCTCCTGGTGTAATGCAGGGTCCGTGCTGTGCCCTTACTTATATTGGCATGGGGCGGGGCCACCTGGTAACGACATCCAGAGGCCCCACCCTATTGTGATGTCACCATCCTTGTGATGTCTCCCCCCACCCCAAAGCACCAAAGGGCCTCTTCCTGTTATCCTTGGGCCGTGGTTGTTGATGTCTGCGGGCAGGGGGCTTATTATAATCTGGAAACCCCCTTCAATAAGGGGGGCCCCAGATCCTGCCCCCCATGTGAATGAGTATGGGGTACATTGTACCCCTACCCATTCACACAAAAATTGTCAAGTGCCATTTTTTGTCCAATCTTATGTCAAAAATGTTAAAAAAAGTGTTCCGTAATGTACATTCACGGTCAATCACAGCGCCCAACAGACCCAAAAATAGTACATGTAAATGTAAACACTCCGACTTGTTGGAAGGGCTCCCGCTGTATGCGCTCTGTGCGCTTTGAAAGTTCTTTTCTAGGCAAGGGCAGTGCCATCTGGGTACGTATCCTAGGGGCCCATTCCCTCTGATGTCATGTGCCGGCATGTGATGTCAGAAGGGGGCGGAGTAACCTGGTTACGTCACTGGCTGGGCCCGCCCTTGACAATATAACACCTGCCAAAGCAAAGAGACACCAGTCTCCCGTCGAGGTGGAGCGTTTAGATTTTGGTGTATTTTTCTGATCTGTCAGGTGCCGTGATTTACCATGAATGTACGTCGTGGGACACTTTAATATTTTTGACATAAAAGATTGTACAAAAAAGTCTCTATTTTTTAAAATATTTTTACACTTTTTGGGTGAATGGGTAGGGGTACGATGTACCCGATACCCATTCACATAGGGGGGCCAGGATCTGGGGGCCCCCCTTCCACATTCCAATCAGCCCCCCACCCGCAGACCCCAACAACCACCAGCCACCAGCAACATGAGGACAAGATGCTTTGGGGTGGGGGGAGCAGAGCCCCCCACCCCAAAGCACAAACCCCCATCATGTTGAGGGGATGTGGCCTGGTATGGTCCAGGAAGGGGGGGGCTCGCTTGTCCCCCAGCAGGGAGCAGGGTAGGGCGGAATCGCTACCCCCGATCACTCCCCCGCAGTGACAGGACGGTGACCCGTGTGCATAAACACACGGATCTCCATTCTGACAGGGGAGACGGAGTGTGATCGTATGCTTCCTGTATATGGGAGCAATAATCACTCTCCTCCCCCACTCAGCCCAGCCCCCATAAAGTTAGTAACACAAAGCAGGGAACACAGTTAACCCTTTTATCACCCCCTAGTGTTCACCCCTTCCCCGGTATTGGTTTTTACTGACCATAAAAACCATAAAAAAACATATGCTGTGAAGATACGAGATGTCCAGCACCTGAAACTACGGATACTGGAAACCTGTGCTAGCATTTCTCCTGCGGTGTTGCTATCAGTGTGTGAAGAGTGGGAGAAGAGGGTTGCATTGACAATCCAACACAATGGGCAGCACATTAAACACATTTTATAAGTGGCCAGAAACTTGTAAATAACTCATGAAATAATAAAGTTACGTTAAACGTAATGGCTTGTGTTCCCTCCCTTGTGCTTGTGTTCCCTCACTGTGTTCTAACTTTGGGGGGCTGGGCTGGCCGGGTCATGACAGATCTAACTGTTCCCGGTTACAGGGAACAGTAGTTCTGTGTCATGTCCCCTGACAGAATGGGTATCTGCCGTATTTACATGGGCGGATCCCTGTTCTGTCACTGTAGAAGGCGGTCGCGAGTCGCCGACGGACATCGGGTCCGCCCGATGCGCGGGCACGCACATGGAGTACGCAGCGGGCACGCGTGCACCGCTGCCAGCGTGCGCTCACCCGCAAATCGAACATAAGCGGCCGCCGTACAATGACGTCGGTTTGCACAGCCAAGCCAACCTGCCGCAGTACAACTGCGGTGGCTGATCGGCAACTGGTTAAACCAGTGCTCATTTTGATATTTACTATAGCGCCCTGTAATTATTCCATGGGAGTTAAAATAAGAGTAGTTTCATGTCTGAGCATGCTCAGTTGTGCTCAGCTGTGCTGTGCACCTAGTTGTAAAGAGACTGGGAATTTATCTCTTGTGGGAGATTAGCTCATGTGGATCACCTTTCCTGGGAAGAAGGCAGCTTGAAGACAAACTTTCTTAAAATCTGGTGGGTTGCCAGTTTTATTTGGTAAAGGTTGCAGGTCATAAAACAAACAAAATAACAAAACAAAACCTTGCCGCCTGGCGCTAAACTACTACAGAGCAGGATACCTCTCTATACAATGTCGGACTTGTCACTGACACCTTCAAACAAAACAAACGCAAACCTTTTCTCTTGCAGTCCCTAGAGTGACCAATTCTCAAGGTGTAATTCTACTGAATCCAAGGCCAGAGCACAACTGAGATCTCTTCCTGGTTATTTAAAGCAGGTGTAGAGGGATTTGGGTGGACCAGAAACTCTGGGCCTGAACCAGCTCTGTCATGGTGGTTGGTAAAACCTGGGTCGGGCTCTCACTAGTCCATGCCAAGTGAACACATGCAGGCGACAAATATCGCCCGTCGACTATCTCGCCTTGCATAACATCACATATCCCCCCTCTGCTCAAGTCCCTGCAGCTGAGCAATTGTCACACCCATACAGTGGACTCGGGAAAGGGCATCTGCATTGTTTTGCAGCTTTCCCGCCCTATGTTCCACTGTAAAATTGTAGGGCTGTAGGGCTAAAAACTACCTTGTCATATGACTATTTTTTCCCTGTTGTCACACACCACTTCAGGGGGGTATGGTCAGTGACAAGTCTAAACGGCCTGCCCAATACATAATACTTTAGGCTCTCCAAGGCCCATTTAATAAATAGCGAGACATTCCTTCACGATTATGGCATCATTTTTCTCATGCCGGTTTAGTTTCAGGCTTAGGTATACAACCGGGTGCTCCTCCCAATCCCTGATCTGGTACAGTACAGCCCCTAGACCCACATCAGAGGCGTTGGTCTGCACCAAAAAGTCCTTGGTGAAGTCCGGGGTCACCAGCACCGGTTGTACAAAGAGGGCTTGTTTCAACCTCTGAAATACCTTCTCTGCTTCGGAGTTCCACTTCCCCATGACTGACCCCTTACCCCTTGTCAGGTCTGTCAGGGGGACGGCAATGGTGGCAAAGTCGGGTATGAAGTGCCTATAGTACCCCGTGATCCCCAGGATCCTGCTTTTTAGTCAGAGGTTGGGGCCATTTCTGGATTGCCTCCAGTTTGTTGTTTTGGGGTTTAACGAGTCCCCGACTGATAATGTGGCCAAGGTATTTGGCCTCCTCTAGACCGATGGCACACTTTCATGGGTTGGCTGTGAGACCCGCTTTCCTAAGGGAATCTATCACTGCTTGCACTCTGGGTAGATGTGATTTCCAATCTGGGCTGTGGATGACCACATCATCCAAGTAGGTGGCTACGTAGGAGCGGTGCGGTCTTAGGGTTTTATCCATCATTCTTTGGAATGATGCAGGGGCACCGTGTAACCCAAATAGTCCTTAGTTAGGTCTAGGGTTGTTATGTACTGGGCACCTCCTAATCAGTCTATAAGTTCATCAACGCGAGGAATCGAGTATGCATCAAACTTGGACACGCTATTTAACTTTCTAAAGTCATTACGAAACCTTATAGTGCCATCGGACTTCGGGACCAGCACTATGGGGCTTGGCCAGTTACTGTGGGACTCCTCTATCACGTCCAATTCTAACATGGTTTTGATTTCCATTGCCACGGCCTCTCGTCTAGCCTCAGGGATTCTATAGGGCTTCACAGTTATGCGAACACCTGGTTCCGAGATGATGTCATGCTGGATCACTGAGGTCAGTCCGAGTAAAGGGGAGAAAAAGTCTCTATTTTTACTCACAAATTCCTTAACGTCATTTTGTTGCATTACGGACAAGGACTCGGTTATGGGGATGTCAGGGGTCATTGGTACCCTATCCTTTTGGGGAGGGGAGACAGTCAGTAAACTCTCTCTGTCCTTCCATGGTTTTAAGAGATTAAAATGGTAAATTTGCTCCGGTTTTCTCTTCCCTGGCTGGTAAACTTTGTAGTTTACCTCTCATATTCTTTCCCTAACCTCAAAGGGACCCTGCCACTTGGCCAGGAATTTACATTCCACGGTGGGGACTAGCACCAGCACTCTATCCCTGAGGTTGAAAGTTTGGGTCTTGGCACTCGGATTATAAACCCTCCTCTGGGCTTCCTCCATATGTTCGCGTACAAGCGGCAGGACAGCTCCAACTCGATCCTGCATCAAGGAGACATGCTCAGTGACACTTCTATATGGGGTGGCCTCCCCTTCCCACATTTCTTTTGCAACATCTAGCAGCCCCCTGGGATGTCTACCATGCAAGAGTTCAAATGGGGAATAACCCGTAGACGTCCGTGGAACCTCTCGTATGGCAAATATGAGATCTGGTAGCAAAAAATCCTAATTTCTCCCATCTTTGTCAACCACCTTTTTAAACATACTTTTGAGGGTATTATTAAATCTCTCCACAAGTCCATCTGCTTGGGGGTGGTACACAGAGGTACGAAGATGGGAGACTTTGTACAACTTGCACAGTTTCTTAGTAACCCTGAAGGGGGTGCCCTGGTGCATAAAGATCTCTTTTGGGATCCCTCCGCAACTAAACACCTGGACCAAATTCTTAGCGATAGTCTTAGTGGAGGTATTCCGCAAGGGTATGGCTTCAAGGTAGCGTGTCGCGTAGTCCAGTATTATCAGAATGTGTTGGTGGCCCCAGGCCGACTTTACTACTGGCCCCACCAGATCCATGCCAATTCTCTCGAACGGCACTTCAATTATGGGTAGGGGAACAAGTGGACTGTCACATACCTGGTTGTGGAGTCTGACTTATGCAGTGGGCAACCTTTCTTACGACCCTGATCCGGGAACCCCTGGTAGAGTAGACAGGGGCTCGGGTGTGCAGGGAGGCACGAGGGTCGGACTGGGTCACTGGTGGTGGTGTGCTGGTCCGTGTGGAGCTTGTGCAAGCAGAAACGTAGTGATGCAGGCCGGGCCGGTAACAGGCTGGCGGAGAAGTACAGAAGGGTCAGGCTGGAGAGTAGTCGGGTACAGGCAGAGTTCGTTAACAGGTGGGCAGCGAGGTACAAGGGAGCAGAAAGGAGAGTGGTCGTGGAAGCCGGGGTCGGTGCAGGCGGAGATCAAACAGCAGGGTCAGGACTAGCCGGATCACAGGAACAGACAATCAGGTTAACAGGTTGCTTCAGGGACACACTAATGCTGTAGAACGGACTGCATCTGCTGCAGGGTGTTGCTTGCTTAAATGGGTGTTTGATGCCATTGGCGTGAACAGGCGCACGCACAGCGCACAGGCAGCCAGAGACGGCCAGAACGGCCATTTTACTAACATTGCCCCCCACAAGGGCAGCCTCCGGATGCCCAAACGGGTTCTCAGTTCTGGGGGTTTCTTCCAGAACGCTTCAATAAGTTCTTTGGCGTGGATATTATCGTTGGGTTCCCATGAGTTCTCTTCGCGCCCGTACCCCTTCCATTTGACTAAGAATTGGGTCGAGCCTCCCCTCTTCCTGCAAGCGAGAATAGCTTCCAAATCAAATTCCTCCTCTCAGTCCACCAGAATTGGCCCCAGTGGGGCTGTCTTCCGTCTCGGAAAGGGATCCTGGGTCGCTGGCTTCAACAGTGTGACATGGAACACTGGGTGGACTCGCATAGATGGAGGAAGGGTCAACTCGTATGCCACCCTGTTGATCTTCTTCACGGGAAAAGGCCCAATGAACCTTGGTCCCAACTTCTTGGAGAGACAGGAAAGTCTCCGATTTTTGGTTGCCAGCCAAACTCTGTCGCCTGGTTGCAGGTCCAATTCCCCTCACTTCCCTTTGTCGAAGGCCCTCTTGTTAAGCTCCTGGGTCCAGGATAATGTCTCCTGTAGCAACTGATTGTTCTTTTTCAAATAATCCGTTATGTTTTGGCCCGCGGAACTGTGCTTTCTGGAATCACGCTGGGTAGAAATGCAGGATGGTAGCGGAGATTCGCCCAAAATAGAGATTGCTTAGTGGCCAAATGCACCATGTTGTTGTAGGCGAACTCGGTCACCGGGAGTAGCGAGACCCAATCATCCTGGGAGAGAGAGGAGTGACAACGGAGCTACTGCTCCAGGGTTCGGTTAGTCCTCTCTGTCTGGCCGTTCGTCTGCGGGTGGTAGGCAGATGAGAATGACATTTTGATTCCAAAGCCTGAGCATACTGCCTTCCAAACCTGAGACGTGAATTGTACTCCACGATGAGAAACTATATTGGTGGGGACTCCATGGAGGTGGACAATTTCCTTGATGAAGGCCTCTGCTGTTTCTGTACCAGACGGGGTGCCCTTCATGGGTATGAAGTGGGCCATTTTAGTGAGGCGATTCACGACCACAAAGATGAAGTTGAACCCGGCAGAGGACAGCAACTCGGCTATAAAGTTCATGGATATGTGGGACCATGGGCACTCAGGAATGGGGAGTGGGTTTAGTAGACCCCAGCCTTTGGTCCTACATGTCTTGTTTTGAGCGCAGACTGGACAGGCACTGACGTAATCCTTACAGTCCTCACCAGCAGAGGGCCACCAAAAGGAGCGTGACACCAGTTCAAGTGTCTTGCGACTGCCGAAATGCCCAGCCAGTTTGTGATTGTGACAAAGTTCAAGGATGGTTATGCGTAGTTCCTTGGGAACGAAGACTATCACGGTACCACCACAGCCCGTCTTTCAGTATCAGTCGAGAGTCAGGTGGTGTGAGGAGGCTGGTTATAGCTCGCCTGGGCCGAGATAGTATGTCCTCTTGTGACAACAGGAAACTCTGGGCAGGAAGAATGGTATCCGGTGGGGCAGGATTTCCAGATTGGCAGAACATCCTGGACAGAACATCTGGTTTAGTATTCTTCGACCCAGGCCTGTAGGTGATGTGGAGTTGAAAGCTTGAGAAAAAGAGTGCCTATCGTGCCTGACGGGGTTTGAGTCTTTTTGCAGTCCGGAGGTACTCAAGGTTCTTGTGGTTGGTAAAGACCAGAACAGGGTGTGCGGCTCCCTCCAACAAGTACCGCCATTCCTCCAAGGCGGATTTGATTGCTAACAGCTCTCGATCCCCAACATCATAGTTGGTCTCCGGTGGCGAGAGCTTCAAAGAAAAGAATGTGATGGGGTGAAGGGAAGCCTTGGGGCCTCTTCTTTGAGACAGGACCGCCCCCACCGTGGTCTCTGAGGGATCCACCTCCAGGGTATAGGGCAAGGCTGGATCCAGATGTTTCAGGATGGGAGCTGACGTGAATAGCTTCTTGAGCATCAGGAAGGCCTCTTGAGCCTCAGGAGTCCACTGGAAGCGGGAATCCTGCCTTGTAAGTTGAGTGACGGGGTAATGACAGCGGAAAACCCCTTAATTAATTTTGGGTAAAAATTTGCAAAGCCTACGAACCTTTGCACCCCTTTCTTATCTACTGGATCTATCTTTCAGCGGCTCAGACAGGCCCAACTGGAATTGGTAGCGGAGGGCCGCGTCATTTCATGCTGTATCGGCAGCCCAACGCTGGAACTCCGTGGTGTAGTCTTCCCCTGTGTGGTGACCCTGTTGGAGAGCATGGAGAGCTGCTTCTGCGGTTGCGGCCTGGTGGGGGTCCTCATAGAGCTCCACCATGGCCTGGAAGAAGAGGCTCAGATCGGCAATTTCAGGGGTTCCTTGCTCCAGGAGTCGGTGGGCCCACGCCTGGGGTTCATCCCGTAAGAGGGAGATAACCAGACCCACTTTTGTGGTATCCGAGGAAAAGGTGCGGGGTTGCAGTGCAAAATACAGTTCACAGGCACTGCAAAAACCCTGAAGTCTCCTACGGTCCCCTGAGAACCGTTCAGGTAACGGCACCTCCGGCTCGGAGGGCAGGGTGAGGATGGCACAACACGACCCTGATCCGGGAACCCCTGGTAGAGTAGACAGGGGCTCGGGTGTGCAGGGAGGCACGAGGGTCGGACTGGGTCACTGGTGGTGGTATGCTGGTCCGTGTGGAGCTCGTGCAAGCAGAAATGTAGTGATGCAGGTCGGGTCAGTAACAGGCTGGTGGAGCAGTACAGAAGGGTCAGGCTGGATAGTAGTCGGGTACAGGCAGAGTTTGTTAACAGGTGGGCAGCGAGTTACAAGGGAGCAGACAGGAGAGTGGTCGCGGAAGTCGTGGTCGGTGCAGGCGGAGATCAAACAGCAGGGTCAGGACTAGCCGGATCACAGGAACAGACAATCAGGTTAACAGGTTGATTCAGGGACACACTAACGCTGTAGAATGGACAGCATCCGCTGCAGGGTGTTGCTTGCTTAAATGGGCCGTTTGGCGCCATCGGCGCCCACAGGCATGCGCACACGTGCATTGGCGCGCGCGCAGGCAGCCAGAGGCGGTGGCGATGCAGACATTTGACTCACAGTACTCTCTGACATCTGCATATAGCCTGGGCCAGAAGAATCACTGGGTTATCCTCTCCCTGGTCTTCTCCATACCCAGATGTTCCCCCATTATATGCCCATGGGCCAAGTCTAGCACCATCCTTCAGAAGGGTTTGGGAACCACTAGCTGTTCTACGCCGCCCTCACCGTGTTTTATCACCTGATACAGCAGATTTTTGTTAAGAGCCATGTAGGGGAAAGACACCCCCAATTAGGATCCACAGGTTCCCCATCCATCACCTTAACGTTCTCTCTGGCTCTAATGAGGGTGATATCTCGTAATTGCTCTGTACAGAAATCCTCCCTCCTGACCTCTAAGTCAGGGGTCACATTCTGTCCACTCTCACTATTAGAGTCAGAGAGGTTTTCTGGTTCATCAAGCCCCAGCTGAGAGCTGTCTTCCAGCCCCTCCGTCTCCCAGCCATTACAGGAAAAAGAAGAGGGTCTCCACCTTCCTCTGTCCTGCCAACCGTGTCCTCTTCCATTTGGCAAAAGGTTCTGGTGAGAGTTCCTGTGCTTCTACAGCAGGGGGAGCTCTATCCTCAAGACTCTCTGTGCCTTCCCATAACCTCAGTGTAGTTCTACTGTGTCCCAGGCCAGAGCACAACTGATATCTCTTCCTGGTTATTTAAAGCAGGTGAAGAGGGATTTGGGTTAACCAGAAACTCTGGGCCAGAACCAGCTCTGTCAAGGTGGCTGGCAAAACCTGGGTCAGCCTCTCACTAGTCCACTCCAAGTGAATGCATGCAATGCGACAAATATCGCTTTGCATAACATCACACTCTTCTCAGACTTTTAAAGATATTTTAGTGTAGAAATCACTTTTTCACACAGTTTAAATGCAGATTATCTTTAAACAATATACTGCATATTTTAGTTCAATTTAGGTGATTATATCATGCTCTAAACATTATTTCCATGTGCACTTCTCCAGGTCCTGACTAGAGTAAGGATTTGGGCACTATCTGTTGCCTGGGCGCTGTTGTAAATTTGAGTTTGGGAGTATTTTGCTGCCAGCACTATTATGAATACCGTTTTATCGCTAATTACTACGATCGCGGCATTTTAGTGCTCTTTGCTGCGTTTGTGGTATTTTTGCCGCAAAATAATGACCCCCACTGTATATTTGTGCAATTACAGTAGTTCAACTTCATTAGCCGGATGTATCAAAATAGAGTAACATTTCATTCTAGATAATGTCAGACAAACAGCCAGAAAGTGTAATTGCAAGTCAAATGTCTGTATCCAGTTCAAGAACATAAAGTCAGTTAATTAAGGCCAACTGCTGTTACTGTTATAACCCAGGAAATCTGAATCCACAGCAGTTAACCACCATTAGCTGAGTGAACACAACAAGTAGTGGTAAAGTGTCAACGGATAACGTTACAGCATCATTTTGCGTTATTACAACACTTGAAAGCAGAAGCAGACTAGATTTAATCTTTGGAGGGCATAGACCAACATTTAAGTGCTTTAAACCACTAAAGCCTGCTGCAATTTACTGTCTATGCAGAAGGCAGGTTTACATCAGATAATATATCCATTAGCGTAAGATTGCCCTATGTCCTCAGCAATAGGTGCATTTATCTAATTTAGAGAAGTAGATGAACATACACATGCGGAAACGTACATGCTGCTGGACGTTCCTGCTTCATTCGGAAATACACATTCAGTCTTAAAAACATCTGCCATTATAGAAGAGTAAAAACATTACAGGTAATTACATGGAAAAGCAAAACTTCTGCTTCCATGTATCATCAAATGAGCAAATGTTCAAATCAAACTTCATCACATGGCTAAAGGAAGAGTACAAACACAAGAGGAAGCAATCATTGATAAACACATTATCTGTACCCAGTACTACGCTTAGTTAATACCATAACCCTTGGTTTGTTACTTTTGCTTTAGTTTAAATAAATATATTTCTTGTGTATAAAAATATAACAGGGTAATTGCCCACCTGTTCATTCCATTGTTTGGAACTTCACCTCTGTACCCTTAACTAGTGGTAATAGGTAGAAGAATAGCTGTCGTGCAAAGGGCTCGCTGAAGAATTTATCTTTGCTGTCTGTTTCCTGTCCCAAAGACACAGCCATTGGAACATTTCTGTCGTTTTATGTACCAGAGACAATGGTCACCAAGACTAAGCATCCACATTCTATTCAAAATATGCATTACAACATAAATTTTAGGGCTCTTGCACATAGCCAGCTGAGCCCATTCAACATAAATGTCAGCATTTTTCCAGTTGCACTGTACAGCCTCCCATAGGCATAAATGTCTGTGTGCTCCTGTACTTGGGTATTCACCAGTATGTATAGCCAGAAAAATTACCCCCCTCTGGGACTTTAACGAGAAACCAACTCATTCAGAGCTACAAACGGACCAAAAGTAAAACTAGGAAAATTTTATTGGTACAGTTAAAACATCACAGGACCTTAGAACATACTGGGTCCATCAATCAGAAGATACAAAAGAAGTACATTCCGAACCATAAGAAATTAGTACATATATGTGTGGGGTTGGTGAACATAAGGAGACAAAACATGACATTACATTAATATATAAAACACATTTACGACCACTCACACTGCCACAACAATATTATATTGTTTTATATGTGTATTAATATATAAAACACATTTACGACCACTCACACCGCCACTTGGTGGCGGTGTGAGTGGTCGTAAATGTGTTTTCTATATTAATGTAATGTCATGTTTTGTCTCCTTATGTTCACCAACCCCACACATATATGTACTAATTTATTATGGTTCGTAGTGTAATTCTTTTGCATCTTCTGATTGATGGACCTAGTATGTTCTAAGGTTCTGTGATGTTTTAACTGTACAATAAAATTCTAGTTTTATTTTTGGTCCGTTTGTAGCTCTGAATGAGTTGGTTTCCCGTTAAAGTCCCAGAGAGGGGTAATTTTTCTGGCTATACATACTTATCTTAGGGATGTGGGTAAACCGCTTACTTTTGATTATTAGAGTGTAGAAATGCTCAAACTCTATTGGAATTAACCAGTGTTATTGCAAATACAAGTATAGCTTATGGATGTGTGCAAAAGATCAAGATTTTTCTATTTTTTGCATATGCCCATATTCTATACTTACAGTGGGTACAGAAAGTATTCAGACCCCCTTAAATTTTTCACTTTTTGTTATATTGCAGCTATTTGCTAAAATAATTTAAGTTCATTTTTCCCTCATTAATGTACACACAGCACCCCATATTGACAGAAAAACACAGAATTGTTGACATTTTTGCAGATTTATTAAAAAAGAAAAACTGAACTATCACATGGTCCTAAGTATTCAGACCCTTTGCTCAGTATTTAGTAGAAGCACCCTTTTGATCTAATACAGCCATGAGTCTTTTTGGGAAAGATGCAACAAGTTTTTCACACCTGGATTTGGGGATCCTCTGCCATTCCTCCTTGCAGATCCTCTCCAGTCCTGTCAGGTTGGATGGTAAACGTTGGTGGACAGCCATTTTTAGGTCTCTCCAGAGATGCTCAATTGGGTTTAAGTTAGGGCTCTGGCTGGGCCATTCAAGAACAGTCACTGAGTTGTTGTGAAGCCACTCCTTCGTTAAGGGTTTTTCTGAGT
>BLSH010338731.1:267489-278679 GCA_018402905.1 Glandirana rugosa | reverse complement strand
TCTGCCTGTAAAGCAGCGCATCTGTACCATGTATAGAACATGCTGCAGCAAAACTGACATTTGTAAAAAAATGGCATTTAAATTGCCATCAATACAATACTATTGCCGGCAATGCAAAAATATTTTTAGAAAAACCGCATTGGCCCCCCCCCCCCCAATCTATACCAGGCCCTTTAGATCTGGTATGGATTTTATAGGGAACCCCACGCCAAAATGTTTTAAAAAATGAGCGAGCGCACCCATGCCCTTAACATGGGGTGCTTTGGGGCCACTGGGCCCAGCTGGGCATACTGGGTCAGTGACATCACAACTGGGCTGTGCCACCAGGTGACATGACCAGGTGGCCCCAACCCTTACTTGCTTAAGAACTGTCAAACATCGGAGCAGGCGTTCGGCAATTAGACTTCGTCGCAGGGGGAATTGTTTTTTTTTTTCTTTTTCGGGGCCGGCAGTGCAGCGAGCATCATGATTGGCGATGGATCAACATTGGGGTACAAGGTTTTTTTATTTTGTTAATAAAGGAATAGTCAAAAACTGCCTCCTGTCTTTATTTATTTTTGACACTTTTTTTGGTGAATGAGTAGGGGTACCCCCTACTCATTCATATGGGGGGGGCAGGATCTGGGGGCCTCCTTGTTAAAGCGGGTTCAAGATTCCGATAAGCCCTCTGCCTGCAGACCCCCACAACCACCGCCCAGGGTTGTGGGGAAGAGTCTCTTGTCCCCATCAACATAGGGACAAGGTGCTTTGGGGCAGGGGGGACAGAGCCCCCCCACCCCAAAGCACCCCTCCTGTTGAGGGAATGTGGCCTAGTATGGTTCAGGAGGGGGGCATTCGCTCCCCCCTTTCCTGAGCTGCCAGGCTGCATGCTTGGATAAGGGTCTTGTATGGATTTTGGGGGGACCCCACGCTGTTATTTTTGTAAATTTTGGCATGGGGTTCCCCTTAAAGCCCATACCAGACCCGAAGGGCCTGGCATGTATTGTGGGGGACTTTTTTCTATTTAAACGTTTAAAAAAAGTTAAAAAAAACTATTGCCGGCAATGGTTTTTTTTTGGGAAGCCCGTTGACAGCTGATGACTCGTTGTTAAGGATGCAGCGGCCAGCTTCCCAGTTCTCGCCCACCGAGTGCCCTGCAAATTTGGGTGTTCGTTGAACAGGCAAACAGGTGATGTTCGGTCACCCAATTCTAATTGTAAAGGCTTTTATTTATTTCATCATAAAGAAGATAGAAAAAGCAACAGGTTTGGGGATTTATACAAATCTTTTTTACTGAAAAAAATGTTTTATTGTTTTATGTGTCCTCATTGGAAAGTCGCCAGAAAAAACATGGGCTGCTATTGCTAACCTTCTTTTAAGAATACTTGCTTGGCTCAGTACTATTGATATCATTGGATGTCAAGCATTTTTAGAAGCAGGTGGTACACAACGTGTTCAATCCCCCGGAGGAAGTGAAGCTTATGGAAAATTTGAAAGGATTCTATAAATGCCAAAGGTGTCTGCCATTTAAAGTCAGTAAGCCACAACCCAGAAAGAAGGAAAAGTTTAGATCTAGGACACCTAACAAGGAATACCAAATTAAAGAACTAATCACATGTAATAGTACTCATGTGACATACGTTATTGAATGTCCATGTCAATTGCAATACGTAGGGAGAACCACCAGACCCCTATACATGAGGATTAGGGAGCATATAAATAATATTAAGAAAGGGTTCCCCAAACACAACCTGTCCCGACATTTCAAAGAGGTTCATCACAAAGATCCCTCAGGTCTTATCTTCTATGGTATTGATAGAATCAAAAATAACTGAAGGGGTGGAAATAAAAAGATTGCAGTTTATCAAAATGAAACTCAGTGAATTTACCGCCTGGGTACTCTTATGCCAGGCGGGTTAAACGTAGATATAGACCTAAACTGTTTCACATCCAATTTTTAATCATTATATTTTCTATTACTTTTTATTACTTCATATTCCTCTTGTTCCTAATTTATTTTATTTTATTCATTTTTTATCTTTGATATAGGTCCCCTAGTTGTGATTTTTATACATATAATTTTATGTTTCCCTAAGGTTTTATACACATCTTGTAGATAGGGATATTTGTTTATATAATATTCTATACATATTTATTAATATCCAGATGATATCATGTAGATTATATATAATGGAACAGGGTTGTGAATTATGAAAATTTTGGATAATTTATTCTACTAATGAATCCATCTTGCAAAAGTTTTACAATGTAGTAGCTGTGTTTGCGAGTGAACAATGCAATCTCTTCCTTTTTAAAACTGTTGCTATTCCTCCTCTGCCCACATGGAGGAGCTCTCCATACATCAATATATATATATATTTTTAGTACTCATTTTTGATGTTTTTTAGTATTCATTTTTATGTTTTTAAATTCTTAATTTTGGCTCTCCGATTCAATCTCATTTTTAAACAAACTCCCTCTGAAATTCAACTCCGTTTTAAACACACTTTTTTTAACCATAAATTGCGGATATACGTTTTTTATCTTCATTAAAAACACGTGGGTGTACTTATTATGACCGCCCACCATACTGAGTATATAAGTGGCAGGAGTACTAAGATGGCAACCGCTTCCGACGACGTCCTATGAGGAAACGCATTAGGTGGGGCCAGCCAGTACATTCGTTATGTCACGTCCAGATCTGTTGGTTCGTACAGGTGGATCGCAAGCCGGAGGGAGGGAAAGAGATTCTGTTCCTTTCTCAAACAGCAGCTGTGGCAGCTCACTTGCCGATACCACCGACTTCTATTATCTTTAACCAACTACCTGGATGCACACTTGACTTTTAACATTGATATAAAAAAACTTTTTATCACAGAGTTACGCTATTTGGAATTTTATTCCTTCTTACACACATACTCCACCGGAGGGAGCCCCTTAGACCGAGGATCATCGTTCCTGACCATACACCGACCAATCTAAGATCGAGGATTGGAGGCCGGATCAGTTGCATGCGTGTTACCCCTGCAGGGGTGTAAAGCTCTGGTGAGTGGGGGCACAGGAGGGGGAGCACGTGTGAAAGTCACCCATTTGAAAACGCCATTGGAGCACTGCAAGAGTCACCTATTGCATGCCTTGACTAATACTGTGGACTGTTTTATTGAAGAGCATTTTTCTAAGTTTTGTGCTGTGGACTTTTAAACTTTATTGACACATATTCACTAGTTTAGTTCATTTTCATACTTTTTTATCCTATTACCTATTGTTTTGATTCACTTCATATATGAACTGCACATTATGACCCACTAATAATGTC
The DNA here is from genome assembly GCA_018402905.1 of Glandirana rugosa. Lineage (NCBI taxonomy): Eukaryota > Metazoa > Chordata > Amphibia > Anura > Ranidae > Glandirana > Glandirana rugosa. The sequence continues at coordinate 275,384 of BLSH010338731.1, read as the reverse complement.
ACTTTAGAATATTTTTTATGCGCAATCGTTTTCATGCACCTTATGTATAAATTTATAATTGTTTTTTAGCCGTTTTATATAAAGTTCACAGGGACAGCGCCATCTCCTTGCTGTATTTTTTATTCCCAATTTCCTATTTTGGAAACCAGGAGGGCAGCAGTCCTATTAATACATTTATTTGATTTACTCAAACTATCCTAAGCGCGGAATTTATTCATTTAAGATGTAAGCAATGACAACCTTAGTATTACCTTAGTACAGGTTTCTTTAAAATATTCAAGATTAAAATAAAAAAGGAAACAATTATACATAAAGAAATTGTGCTTTCCTGCTTATGAAAGTGCAGCACATCTTCAGACAAGCGCCAGCCGCAAAGATCATGTCTAAAGCAAGATTAACATGTTCAAGGAGCTACAAGTGACTTAGAGTCTACTAATCTGATTTTTCTTCTTTAACCACTTCAGCCCGGAAGGATTTTACACTTTAGGACCAGATCACTTTTTGCGATTCGGCACTGCGTCGCTTTAACTGACAATTGCGCAGTCGTGTAATGTTGTACCCAAACAAAATTTGCGTCCTTTTTTTCCCCACAAATATAGCTTTCTTTTGGTGGTATTTGATCCCCTTTGCGTCATTTCTGATCACCGCTATAAACAAAAGAAGAGCGACAATTTAGCAAAAAAATCCTAATTTCTTACTTTTTGCTAAAATACAAATCCCAAAAAAAAAATATAAAAAATTTTTTTTTCATCGGTTTTGGCTGATTTATATTCTTCCTCATATTTTTGGTAAAAAAAAATCGCAATCGGCGTTTATTGATTGGTTTGCGCAAAAGTTGCCGCGTTTACGGATGATAAGAATTAATTTCTGGGGTTTTTCTTTTTTTAATTTTCTTCTAGTAATGGCTGTGATCTGCGATTTTTAGTGGTATATATTGCGATGGACATGTCGGACCATTTTGACACTTTTTTGGGACCATTGGCATTTATACAGCGATCAGTGCTATAAAAATGCACTCGTTACTGTGTATATGCCATTGGCAGTGAAGGGGTTAACCTGCAGGGGGTGCTCTAAAGGATAACTGTGTTCCCTGGGAGTGTTCTAACTGTGTGTGGGCTGGGCTGGCTGAGGGAAGGGAGTGATCACGGCCTCCATATACAGGAAGCCTGTGATCACCGCCCTTCCCCCTCTATCAGAGCGGAGATCCGTGTTTACTTACACGGACCTCCGTTCTTTCACTGCGGGGGGGGGGGGGCCATCGTGGGTAGCTGGCGGCGTTCGAGTCCGCCCTACCCGCTCCCTGGACCCCCCAGAACACAGCGAGCGTGCCTCCGGCGGAGCACGCATGCTCACAGTGCGGGATCTCGCAGCCGCCGTCATATGACGGCAGTTTGCGATATCCAACCACTTTGTCGCCGTCAGATGCCGGTCGGAAGTGGTTAATGGATAAGTTCACCTTTGTAAAAAAAATAAAATAAATAAATGCACATCTGCAGGTAAAAAAAATTAATTAAGTTTTTTTTTGTTTTATTAGGAGCCTGCAGAGCATTACACCTGCAATCAGCAGATCACGGCTGCAATCTCAGGCTCCTGCAGATTTCAGTGTAGCTGTCTGCCTGTACCTCGTACGAGCATAACAGGGAGCAACATTGAGCTACCTAGAGGGCTCATCAGCACCCTGGTGGTTCATTGAGAACTACAAGTCGCCAGCTACGATGGCTGATGGGAGTTGTAGTTACCCCATTGACAGAACTCTGTAAATGAGTGACGCGACCTGGAGGGCTTATTTTAAATTGTGACAGCGGGTGCGGGGAGAAGATCCCCAGCCCACTGTCACAATGGGGACTGGGAGGGGTGCAGGGGCTGCTGCATCTGCGACATAATACACCCTGGATAGGGATGTAACATGTTTGGAAAGGTGAACTTATCCTTTAAACTGCAATGCTCAAATGTAAGTATATCAGTAAATATGCTTGATTACAATTTTTGAAATTTATTCTGATCTGTGTAAGAGCCAGGTCTCTCAGATGATCGCTGCTGCCACCAAGAACACTTTATGTAGACACACTGCCCCAGAAACTTAAAGTAGAACTAAGGGCAAAACTTTTTTTTTTCATTTTGAATAGAATAAGGGAGAGTTATTACTCCTGTAAGTTTTTTTTTCCCATCTGTATTTCATTGGAAGATTTCCCTTCACGTCCTGTCTCATAGCCAATACAGGAAGTGAGAGAAAATCTCCCAAAGGGAGGGAACCCCTGGGTCCCCATTGGAAGGTTTTTCCTCTATTCCTGTTGACAATTAAACATTTGGGATTTTTTTTTCACTTTCATTCTTGGTAATAACTGTAAACGGGACAAATAGAGAGGGTAGATCTCTCTAACAGGGCACATACAGTAATAAAAACCTGTCAGGAGTTTGAATCCCTCCCTGCTCTAAAACTAAAATTGCCTTCAGTCATATTTGCATATTATGGCACTCTTACCTTGCCATTTCACACTGCCGCACTGCGGTTTGGCCGGTGCCGCACAGTGAACCTTGGCTTCCCATAGACTTCTATTAGATCAGGCACTTTTGGTGCATTTTCTGAAAGCGCACCTTTGATGCAGCATGCAGGACTTTTGGTACATTTTCAGAAAACATGTCAAAAATATGGGACATAATAGAAATCTATCGGAAGCCGTGGGTAAACAAAAACGGTGCTGCTGCAGTGTGAAATTGGCCTTACAGAATTGTCCTATTCCAGCAATGTAAAATCCGCATTCTTCCTAGGGTTGCCACCTCATCCCTTTAAACCCGAACACATATGAATTACACAGGTTCTGATGCTAATTTAATGCAGATAAGGCACCAAGTGAGTTTATTTACCATCTTAATTAGCCACAGAACCTGTGTAATTCATATGTGTTCGGGTTTAAAGGGATGAGGTGGCAACTCTAGTTCTTCCTCATCACTAATTCACGGGTGATTCTATCTTGTTCTGGCCTTCTTCTGCATCTTGAGTGTTTTTAGGCCTTCATGCTTGGCCAGGCCAGGATGACAAGGGCTGAAAGATAGTTCCATAGGTGCGTTTCTGACAATCTATTTGATTTTAAAAACTTTGATTCAAACTTTGACGCAAAAGTGCATAATAAGAAATTATAAGTTCCTAACCATCATTAGTGAGTAATATGTTATTATTACACCTAATATTAATTACAGCACATCTGATAACAAGAGCCTTTCATTCCAAGGGAGGGAACCCCTGAGTCCCCATTGCAAGGTTTTCCCTCTATTCCTGTTGACAATTAAAAATTTGGGATTTTTTTCACTTTCATTCGTTGTAATAATGGTAAACGGAACAAATAGAGAGGGTAAATCCCTCTAATGGGGCACGTACAGTAATAAAAACCTGTCAGGAGTTTGAATCCCTCCCTGCTCTAAAACTAAAATTGCCTTCAGTTATAATAAACATTTAAACAATTTCAGCCTCGCAGGAGCTATGCCATAATGTGCAACTATGAACAGCATATTTGCATATTATGGCACTCTTACCTTGCCATTTCACACTGCCTGCTGCGGTTTGGCCGATGCAGCACAGTGTACCCTTGGCTTCCCATAGACTTCTATTAGATCGGGCACTTTTGGTGCATTTTCTGAAAGCACACCTTTACATAGTTAGTCAGGTTGAAAAAAAGACACAAGTCCATCTAGTTCAACCATAAAAAAAAAAAAAATTATATATATATATATTATATATATATATATATATATATATATATATATAACCAAATAATCCCATATACAATCGTTCACCCACAGTGGATCCAGAGGAAGGCAAAAACCCCAGCAAAGCATGATCCAATTTGCTATAACGGGGAAAAAAATTCCTTCCTGATTCCCGAGAGGCAATCGGATTCACCCTGGATCAACTTTACCTAAAAATGTTAGTGCCTAGTTATATTATTTACATTAAGGAAAGAATCCAGGCCTTTTTTAAAGCAATCAACCGTGCTGGCCAAAACCACCTCTGGAGGGAGTCTATTCCACGTTTACACAGCTCTTACTGTGAAGAAACATTTCCGTATTTGTAGATGAAATCTTTTTTCCTCTAGACGTAAAGAGTGCCCCCTTGTCCTTTGTGATGACCTTAAAGTAAATAACTGAACACCAAGTTCACTATATGGACCACTTATATATTTGTACATGTTGATCATATCCCCCTTAATCTCCTCTTCTCAAGAGAAAATAAATTCAGATCCTCTAATCTTTCCTCATAGCTGAGCTCCTCCATGCCTCTTATTAGTTTGGTTGCCCTTCTCTGCACTTTCTTCAGTTCCCCGATATCCTTTTTGAGAACTGGTGCCCAAAACTGAACTGCATATTCCAGATGAGGTCTTACTAATTATTTGTACAGGGGCAAAATAATATCTCTATCTCTGGAGTCCATACCTCTCTTAATACAAGAAAGGATTTTGCTTGCTTTGGAAACCGCAGCTTGGCATTGCATGCCATTATTAAGCTTATGATCTACCAACACCCCCAGATCCTTCTCCACTATGGATTCCTCCAGTTGTACTCCCCCTAGTATGTACGATGCATGCATATTCTTAGCCCCCAAGTGCATAACTTTACATTTATCAACATTAAACCTCATTTGCCACATAGTCGCCCAATTAGACAGTGCATTGAGGTCTGCTTGTAAGTTGGAGACATCCTGCAAGGACGTTATTCTACTGCATGGCTTGGTGTCATCTGCAAACACTGAAATGGAACTTTTAATCCCAGACCCTATATCATTTATAAATATATTGAAAAGTAATGGTCCCAACACTGAACCTTGGAGTACACCACTGATAACCCTAGACCATTCAGAATAAGAACCATTAACCACTACTCTCTGAATTCAGTCTTTTAGACAGTTTTCTATCCATTTACAAATTGATCTTTCCAAGCCTGTGATGCAGCATGCAGGACTTTTGGTACACTTTCAGAAAACATGTCAAAAACATGGGACATAATAGAAATCTATCGGAAGCTGTGGGTAACCCGCACAAAAACGGTGCTGCTGCAGTGTGAAATTGGCCTTACAGAATTGCCCTATTCCAGCAATGTAAAATTCACGTTCTTCCTAGGGTTGCCACCTCATCCCTTTAAACCCGAACATATATGAATTACACAGGTTCTGATGCTAATTTAATGCAGATAAGGCACCAAGTGAGTTTAATTACCATCTTAATTAGCCACAGAACCTGTGTAATTCATATGTGTTCGGGTTTAAAGGGATGAGGTTGCAACCCTAGTTCTTCCTCATCACTAATTCACGGGTGATTCTATCTTGTTCTGGCCTTCTTCTGCATCTTGATCGTTTTTAGGCCTTCATGCTTGGCCAGGCCAGGATGACAAGGGCTGAAAGATAGTTCCATAGGTGCATTTCTGACAATCTATTTGATTTTAAAAACTTTGATTCAAACTTTGATGCAAAAGTGCATAATAAGAAATAATAAGTTCCTAACCATCATTAGTGAGTAAAATGTTATTATTACACCTAATATTAATTACAACACATCTGATAACAAGAGCCTTTCATTCCAACAGGAAAGCATCTTTCAAAATTTTGTTCCAAGAATTGGTATATAAAAGTAATTCATGGTAAAAGAACTGAAATCATTACACAAAAAAGTATTGAGATTCTGAATATAGTACACTGTAATTTTGTATATAATTTATATATGTTACTTCTTGTTTGTCTATAGTAATCATAACAGTATTTGTTCTATTAAAAACAATATTACGAGGAATTATTTTTGTTTTGCAGCCAAGTGCATATGCCTACATAAGGTTTGATGGAAGTCACCAGGAAATGTCTTCTGTCCCTTCTAATCATGTGTAATTAGCTTCCATGGTTGTAGTAAATGTGTACTATAACAGCATGTTATACCAAGGTAATTTACCCACCTTAAAAGGAAGAAAGATTAAAATTAACAATGCCATGAGATCTCGACTGAACAGCATGTATGTCACCGTTGTCATGGAGACTGTTTTTGCATTGAACAATTCAACAGGCACTTTTACTGATTATATTTTTTCTGCAGTTTAGCAACATGAACCGACCATAGCAAATTACATTTTGTACTACACAGCTTAAAAGACATGAATGGTCAGATAAAGTATGTATTGTCACAAATAAAGCATGCAGTCAATAGCTTGATGGCTAAACTGATCTTTACATATACCTGTAACATATAAAAATGAGTTGACTTTAGTGAACCAATTCTTTATAACAGCATTGAATAATGAGGCCAGGGCAGAAGCAGCACTACTGGGCTATGCTCTAATCTAGGCAAGGTGAGGATGGGCAAGGAGCAGCAGATGATTCATCAAGATTGGCTTTTAGTGAGCCATCTCACATGATGTCACTTCCTCCCTCCTAGAGGATTTCATGTCTTCCAGGAAGTGTGGAAAGGTGCTACTTCCCGGTAACAGGACAATCAAGTTACCAGCAACAAATCGGACACCCCAACTCATTTCTTTCTCTTCTTACATGTTTTGAGAGCTATGATTAGCTAGGCAGCATACATCTCCTTCATCACTGCATTTCTCTCCTCCATTCTTCCATCCTAAAATACTGTGTCTCTGTTGCCACCTTCCTTCTCTATTGTGCCTGTATCTCTGAGCCCCCTTCCTTTCCAGCACCAATGTATCTCTGTACCTCCCCCCTCCACCTTTGACATTGTGTGTCTGCTTCTGCATGCCCCACTTACCCTGCCCTATTTCAATATGTCACTAAATGGGCAAGAATGACAACCAAAAAAATTAATATGCACAGGTACACTATTAACCACTTGCCGACCAGGCCTTTTTTTGACACTTATTGTTTATAAGTTTAAATCAATATTTTTTGCTAGAAAATTACTTAGAATCCCCAAACATTATACTTTTTTTTTTTTTAGCAGAGACCCAATTTTCTATGCCACACAGTGTTTGCGCAAAAAATTTGCAAACTTTTTTTTTTTAAAAATACACATTAACCACTTCAGCTCCGCAAGGATTTCCCATGCTAGGACCAGAGCACTTTTTGCGATTTGGCACTGTGTCGCTTTAACCACTTGACCACTGGGCACTTAAATCCCCTTCCTAACCAGACCAATTTTTAGATTTCAGTGCTCGCATATTTTGAATGACAATTACTCAGTCATACTACACTGCACCCATATGAAATTTTTGTCCTTTTTTCACACAAATAGAGCTTTCTTTTGGTGGTATTTAATCACCATTGGGGGTGTTTATTTTTTGAGCAATAAATGGAAAAAGACCAAAAATTTTGTAAAAAAATGCATTTTTGTTTCTGTTATAAAATTTTGCAAATTAGTAATTTTTCTTCATAAATTTTGGCCAAAATGTATACTGCTATATATCTTTGGTAAAAAAAAAACAAATTAGTTGCTATTATTTGGTCTTTGTGAAAGTTATAGAGTCTGCAATCTATGGTGCCAATCACTGAAAATTGATCACACCTGATGTACGGACGGCCTATCTCAATTCTTGAGGCCCTAACAAGACAGAAAAGTGCAAACACCCCTCAAATGACTTTTTGGAAAGTGGACAGTCCAATGTATTTAGTAAGAGGCATGGCGAGTTTTTCGAAGTTCTGAGATATTGAAAGTGTTTCTGGTTTATTATCGTTGATTAAACAAAAAAAAAATGGTTTCTATATATCGTCATATGTAAAACCGGTTTTAAATACTTCTTTTTAATGATTAAACGTTTTAAAATATTGTCTTTGTTTTTACGTAAAAAAATGTTTTAAAAACCAGAAAAAGGTAAATAACGAGTTTTTTATTTGTGGGGGTTACCACTAATTTATGGTGGTTTTCTTTCGAGATAAACACACTTTTTTCCTGTTTTTAAAGTATACC
>BLSH010338731.1:229399-239943 GCA_018402905.1 Glandirana rugosa | reverse complement strand
AAACAAAAAAAAAAAAAAAAATATATACAACGGAAAGGTTACCAGACACCATTTTGTACATTCCAGTATTTTTGACTGTACATCTGTGCAAGTTATTAATAAAACGTTGTGACTTTAGAAAAAAAAAAAAGATATTGCCTACAAACTATTACAAAAACGTGTCCTGCTATGTTAGTAAATGGGATGTGTGTAATATAGAGAGTGTGACATACAAAGTGCCACAAAAGCAAACAACATTTTCAAATGGTATAGGTTACAGCACTTTTCACATTGTGCAAACAAGTGGTTACTGCCACCTATAACTGATCACTGCATCAAGGACCATTGGAAAGGCAACATATATAAAAAAAAAAAAAAAAACAAAGAAATTTCCACCTAAACTCTAATTTCTGTGAGTCTCCAATGATGGAAGCACATGCATTTAAATGAACAGCTGTAGAGCAGAAATTAGAGTTTAGGTCCACAGAAAATGGGGTGCCTTGCCGGGGCTCTTTGGCTTACTCCTGTATTTGCAAATGGGAGCAACTAAACCCCCCCTGTTTTTAGCGCATACCGTTGGACAGGTCAATTCGGTTGGTCACAGGCTGGTCGGTAAGATGAGCTTGGAAATTTCTTTGTTTTTTTTATATGCAATGCCCTTTCAATGCTCCTTGTTGCAGCAACCAGTAAGGCTGCATTCACACCTGAGCGTAGCGCATTTGCGCGTTTTTGGCGTGTTTTGTAGCGCGACATCGGGCATTTGCAAACGCCCGATGTGGCGCTAATACGCGCGTTTGACACTTTTCCATTGATTCTATATCAATAGAAAAGTGTCAGAAACGCCCGATTCGCACGACAAAAATACCTCTGGGAGTAGTTTGAGCTTCAGGCGTTTTCAGTCTTTTGGCTTCAGGCATTTTTGAGTGGAGATGTGAACCATCTCCATTCAGAAACATTGATTTTTTCCCCTCCAGCGTTTTGTAGCTTCATGCTTCAGGCATATTTGAGCTACAGAACGCCCAGGTGTGAATGGAGCCTAGGTGGATGCAGTAACCACTTGTTTGTACTATGAATTTATATTGGCCAGGCAATGCATTGACACCTTTTCTGCCATAGTGCTATGGGCTGGGTGTTCAGTGTGCCCCTGCGCCTTTAAGGAGGGGTGGGCTCCCTCCAGGTTTATCTGCCCTACACCTGTCCATTTAACAAATTGTAGCTCCCATGGTTGGATGTGCTTAATTGCCATCATCCCAAATGTAACCAAATTGTCTGTTAAACCTAATAAGGGGATTTTTAAGGCAATTATAAGGTGAAACAAAAATTGATTTACATAAAATTATATTAAAGTTAAAATCTTTCACAAATATTGAATAAATAAGTAAAACCAAAGAAAAGTACAGCCTTGTAATACACAGGTGGATTCCATAATGGTATTCTTCCTTCAAATTTGTTTGGGTAAATTTTCATCATCAGGGAAAAGAAACCATTTCTGTAATACAAAGAACATACAGACTAATATCTTACCATATATACTATCCCTTCAACAGGTTATAAACTGTATGCCCGTTATGGACATTACATAATTTCTCATTTAAATTGCAATGACAAAATATAAAGAGGAAAGTAACATGGCAATGAGCCAGTAGGAGGAGAAAATTAATACTCACAAAGAATAATTCCACTGAACAACTTCCAAATCTCTCTCAACCGGCTAGAGTTGGGGTCCATGCAAGCTTCCTGCCATACTAGGAGAGCAGGAGGAAAAAACCCTTCCACAACCGACACTTAAATAACCGGTGATGTTGTTCTAAAAAGGGGGGATATGTCCAAACATTAATTCCAGGAAAGTGGTTCCTGAAAAACATGGGGAGGGAGAGAAAGGGAGGGAGGAAAACATATGCCCCCCTCCCATCCTCCAGCAGACAATCTCTCCTTGTCCTGAGGAGGGGTGGTTTCCCCGGCATTCACACCTGTGCCCCCCCGGTTTGCAAACTTCACAGCCAACCCCGGCGTCCTTGTATAGGAGATAGGAGGACACATGTGCAACGTGGTCGCGTCATGCGCCATACCGTCATTTCTGGTCTCTGAGACACCACAACCTGAAAGTGGTGGCAAAGCCCTCCGAGACCCAGAAGACACTGTTTCCTTGGACTCAAACTCGAGGTCCCCTGGGCACAGAGCAAGGCAAGAAGTCTCGTCCAGTGCCCAGAGAGAGCAACAGAAGGCCCCATATCCACTCAATGGCTGGGTCCTTTCTGTGCTGGGTATGGCCAGGGGCTGCATGTCGGCACCCCCTGGTGGTCAAGAAGTCATTCACTGCAATGTACAATATATAATATCAACAACATTAAACAATGCCAATTATATAAACATGTGCCCATATATTGATGAACCAATTCTGGACATATAAATGTTTTCTATTTTGTAAAATGTTTACATAATTTTTACATAAAACCCCTCTCCTGGTGCTATCTGTCTACTACTTGATGCTGGTATATCTCCACAATAGCTGTCATTCAATGAACCGGGGTGGTCAATAACCAATGATTGGACCTGAGATGTATCCTAGCCCCTTATTTGTGTGGATAGAGGAAGGGGAAAAAGAGGAAAAGAATCGGAAAAAATCCAGACTTTTGCCCAAGCTGTATCCTTCTAAAAAGGACCTATAGCTTTCTGTTTCGTTAAGGCCTTGAGGTGTGGTGGCATCTAAATATTTGATCCAGCGAATCTCTCCTTGGAGCAATACCTTGTTCCAACCCCCCCCCCATCCCCCTTGGGGGGATATGGACATGGTCCAGAACAATGAACATTATTTGGGGCATGTGATATTTATGTCTCTTTGCCACATGTTGTCTCAAAGGGAGGTATAGATTACCTACATGCATGCTATGGAGATGTTTCCCCAGTCTTTGCCCGAGTTCCTGTCGGGTCTTACCCACATAGTACGCGCCACACTGGCACTGCATCAGGTATACCACACCCTGGGTCCTGCAGTTGGCAAAGTGCTGGACCTTCGGGCATTCACCATTGGGCAGTGCCAGGTGTGAGCCCCCACATATGGGCAAAACAAACAGGATCCACAAGGAAAGGTTCCCTTTCTTGGGAAATGATCTCTCCTAGATTCACCTATATACTCACTTTGAGTGAGGGCTTGTCCAAGAGATCCTGTTTTTTTGTAGGTGACTTGGGGTACTGGGCAAGCAGACCACCGATGATAGGATCCTTGGTGAGGATGGACCAATGTTTCTGCAAAAATATTTTTTATTTTTTGATGCCTATTTGAGAATCGCATAATGATTCCTGTGGTGTCCATTTGTTTCTTCTTTTTGTTTTGGTCTTGAAAATCAGATCCTGTCTGTCTAAATTTTTTTTAGGCGATTGAACGTTTTCTTTAAAGTAGTTTTAGTGTAACCTTTGGCTAATGGCCTCTCACTAAGTTTGTCTGCCTTCTCTTTAAAAATATTATATGAGGTACAGTTACGCTTAATTCTCAAAAACTGACTATAGGGTATAGAATTTTTTAGTGGTTCTGGATGAAAGCTCCTTGCATGCAACACTGTGTTGTCGGCTGTTTCTTTTCTACAGAGTTTACTCATTAATCCACCTTGTTTGTCTTTAGAGATGGTGACATATAACAAGTACATTTTTTGAAAATCATAAGACATAGTGAAAAAGAGGTTAAGATTATTATGATTAATTTCATCTAAGAAGTTTTTAGCTTCTTCTCTGGATGGTCCCAAATACACAGCACATCATCTATATAGCAAAACCATACAGCGACGTGCTGTGTGAGGGTCGATATGCGCTCACTGGCAAAAAGGTCTTTTTCCCACTCCCCCAGGTACAGGCTAGCATACGATGGGGCACAAGATGTCCCCATCCCCATGCCCTGCAACTGGAGGTAGTGGGAACCTTTAAAGCGGTTGTCTACCCTTTTTGTTTACTTTTACCTACAGGTAAGCCTAGAATAAGGCTTACCTGTAGGTAAAATGAATATCTTCTAAACCTGTATGGTTTAGAAGATATTCCCTTTCTAATGTAATAAATCGTTACGGCGCATGCGCCGTGTATGTTCCGGCGCATGCACCGTGTATGTTCCGGCGCATGCATCGTGTATGTTCCGGCGCATGCGCCGTATATGTTCCGGCGCATGCGCCGTATATGTCCCGGCAAAAGCCGGCATTTGTTCCGGACCCTGCCGGGGAAAACGAGCCCCGTGCGCATGCGCGGGAGTGACGTCTCGTGGCTCCGGCCAGTCACAGCGCCGGAGCCGCGTACCCGGAAGCAAGATCCGGGTGAAGATGTCCGCTGCCACGGAGGGGACCGAGCGGCTCGGTCGGATCTTCGTTCAAGGTGAGTATTTCATAATGAGCTAGTATGCGGTGCATACTAGCTCATTATGCGATTATCTTGCAGGTTTTTATTTTTTTTAAAAAAAAATTTGAGTAGACAACCGCTTTAAACAGGAAGACATTATGATGTAATATGAACTCTAGCATTCGAATGATAAATTAGTTGAATTTTCAGTCATGGGTTGATTCTTGACGTAGAATCCGCTCCACTACAGCAACCCCTAGGGTATGGGGGATGCTGCAGTAGAGGGACTCCATGTCAATGGCTACTAAAATTGCAGACTCCGGAATCTTGATATCTTCCAGAGTCTGTAAGAGATGTATGGTATCTTTGACATAAGAGGCTAAATTGGTAACATATGGTCTCAAGTGATCATCGATGATCTGGCCAATCCCCTCAGATATGCACCCATTGCCCAATAAAATAGGTCTTTCAGATGGGTTTCACATGTTTTTGTGCACTTTGGGGAGTGCATAAAATGTGGGAGTACGGGGATATTTCGTCCGTATGTACTCCCACATTTCTTGTGTAATAATGCCTATTAATAATAGTAATAACTATTGCATTAAATTCTGAGTGCAATCTTTCTACTATTGAGGGTGATATCTTTTTGTAACATTTTTTATCGTTTAAGATTTTGTAGCACATCTGCTCATATTTAATGTTGTCCATGAGGACGGCATTCCCATCTTTGTCTGACCCCTTAATTGTAATATGGGTATTCTCATTTAGTTGTTGTAATGCTTTTTTCTGTTCTAGAGAAAGATTTCCAAACCCATTAACATTTTTCATATTTTCTATTTCTTTTGTTGTTTGTTTAACAAATAATGCTAACACAGGGTTAATGTCAATGGGGGAAATCTATGTGATTTCCTTTTGATTTTTTTTACTTTTTGTTCAACTTCCTCTTCACTACTCTCATTATTATCTTCCTCTTCCCAAGTCTCCTCAGATTCATGCAACCACAGATGCAGGTCTCTGAGTTCCCTAAACTCAGCCGTTGTTAAATTAGGTTCTATTTCTGCTGTATCTTTAGTGTTACGTATTGAATGCATACTCCTATATAATAATTTTCGTGCAAAGAGGTGAATGTCTTAAATTGCCTCGAATCTGTCTACACTCCTGTTTGGACAAAATGACAGGCCCAAAGATAGGACTTGTTCTTCAGCTTTGGAAAGGGAGTGAGAGGATAAATTAATAATGTTCAATTTTCCTTCATTTGTGTTTTCACTGCATATGCCTCTATTCCTTCCTGTGTTAATGGTGAAGGGTTTTTTTCTTTCCCTAAAAACCCAATTGTTGGGCATTTTTAAACATTTTGACTTGTGCTGGATTGTTTTGATCACCATCTTGTGCAATTTTGTGTTGTCTCACCATTTTGTCCCCACCACCTTTACCACCTGTTGTGCACTCTGCCACTTGTGTCTCCGTAGGACACCTTTTGTTCATGTGTTGTGCTGCTCCATCGGCGTGGTGTTGTCTAAACAACGGTGCTTTCCTTTTACCAAAGGTTTGATCTGTGTGAGAGGAGGCTGAAGAAGAAAAATAATTAGAAGGAGTGTCATACAGATAATCGTTATTCAAGTGTTGTTCAGATCCCCCTTTCTTATGGATAGACCTTTTCTGGGGTTTTTTATTATTGTTATTCGGGTGATTCCATCTGTATGCTTGGCCTTCACTGAATGCATTTTTATCCCTCCAATACCTTTTTTCTTTTTTCTTAAGTATTGTTCTTCTAAATGTTTGAGTTTTGTTTCATATTCTGCATAGTTGTCTTGTGCCTTCAGTGGAGCCAAACTAGCATACAGTGAATCAGTTTCTTTGTTCAGATTTTCTATTTGGGATTGATATTCATTCTGGAGAAGTAACATAAGGGCTTTAGAACATTCATTCAATTTAGTTTCCCAGTTTAACTTCAGTTTGCCAGATACATGTTCCAATATGGTGAAAATCTGAATTCTAAGCCCGATTGGATTAATATTTTCCCTAATATATCGCTCCAGAGATTCAATGTGCCAATATAAGGCCGATTTTTTCTGCAAAGTTTTTGTGAGGGAAAGAAAGAGAGGCGATAAATCAGAAGCGACCTGTTCATTGGTCTGGTAGCTAGTTTGAATGTCCAACATGAGTTTCTCCCATTCCTGGCCCAAAAGATCACCCATTGTGCAGATATTTATCAACCTAGAGACAATATTATTTTAAGAAAGTAACTGCTGTTCCTTTTTATGTCAGGACAGTCAATCCTATTCCTTAATCTCCTCAATTATTAGCAGAGAGACAAGGGAAGAATAACTTTTCTGTTTTAAGCTCCTAGAAGGGTCCACTTGCAAGCATGAGAGGTACGTATATAGAGGCTGGGTGTATTGTCCACTCTATATATGAAACTAACAAATTGTAGCTTTCATGGTTGGATGTGCTTAATTGCCATCATCCCAAATGTAACCAAATTGTCTATTAAACCTCATAAGGAGATTTTAAGGCAATTATATGGTGAAATAAAAATAGATTTACATAAAATTCTATTTTATTATTAAAGTTAAAATCTTTCACAAATATCGTACAAATAAGTAAAACCAAAGAAAAATACAGCCTTGTAATACACAGGTGGATTCCATAATGGTATTCTGCCATTATACCATTATGGAATCCACCTGTGTATTACAAGGCTGTACTTATTTTGGTTTTACTTATTTGTACGATATTTGTGAAAAATTTTAACTTTAATAATAAAATAGAATTTTATGTAAATCAATTTTTGTTTCACCATATAATTGCCTTAAAAATCCCCTTATAAAGGTTTAATAGACACCTGTCCATTTAAATGCATGTAATTCCATTGTTGGAGACTCACAGAAATTAGAGTTTAGGTCCACAGAAAATGGGGTGCCTTTCTGTGGCTCAGTGGCTTACACATGCATTTGCAAATGTGTGCAACTAAACCCCTGTTTTTAATGCATACTGTTGGACAGGTCAGTTTGGTTTGTCGCAGGATGGTCGGTAAGTTGAGCTTGGAAATTTCTTTGTTTTTTGTTTGTTTTTTCTACAGCACTTTCCACGTTGCCACTTGCATCACCTTCTTGATAAGCCCAAAAGAGTAAAAGCCTTAAAAACAGCCATGTGGATAAAATAAATTGAGAGTAATAAGAATGTAGCCCATTTGAGTGGAGGAACTGTAAAATGCTGATTATCTCAGCCACGTAAAATCTGTATGGAAATTTGCATTGTTATTGCTGGTGACAACCTTCTTTGATAACAGACATATGACCTGCTTGTCTGTATGGAGCTTCTAGCTTAGTTGTGATGTTTTTACTAACACCCAAAAAAGTTATGTAAACATAGGAAATGTATAAGACCGTTGTAAAATTTACAGTACAGGCATAGAATATAAATACTATGCATCAATCTCACCCACCACAACCATTATTTGCATAAGTTATCATCCCAGTCATTCAGATTTTAAGTAATTTATCCAGACATTCTTCACTCTCACAGATATCATTTCCATACAACTCAGGAGTGTGTGACTGTTTTTACTGGGCTAGCAGTGATGTTGCTTGAGAATGCCTTTTTTTCCCTTCCTCCTATTGACGAAACTCAATCAAATGAAACTCCAGCATTACTACTTTTGGCAGGAGAGGGTAAGGTGCTGCCAGTTTTGACTGAATGTGAGCCGAAGCATTCAGAGATAGTCTCACCAAATTTGAAATAGGGATTATCGGTTGGATTCTCTCTCTGATGCCAAGGAGGTGAAGCCATTTTGTAGGCAATGGCTCCTTCCAATCAGCAACAGTAACAGTTTGGGGGAAAAACCAGGCCTTCCAGATCTTGGATCACTTTCAACAGATTCTCGACCATCTTTAAAGCTTTTCCGCCACACTTTCATTTGTGCTGCACTCATTGCATTGTCCCCGAACAACTTCTGAACCATCTGAACAGTTTCTGCCAAGGAATGTTCACAGTGTTACTAAACTCACAACAGTAAAATCAGTCTGTATAAGCAGTAAAGCCTGCATGTTATACTCACTGTGGAACCTAAGGGGTTAATCCTCTGCACTGTGTTGAAAGGCTGTTTGATCCTGTCTTCTCTGATCCTCCCCTTCTTCCACTGTCTCCAGTCCATCTCCTGATAAGACAGAGCCTTTGGAGTCACTCTGCACATGCTCAGTTTGGTGTGTATTGCTAGAGAGTTTTTTTTGTTCTTCAGAGGGTGCTATTGATCGGCACAGGGCCAATCGGCACGGTCCAGACAGAGGGTCAGGGGTCATGCAACCTCATAGGAAAGTCAGAGGAGAATGAATACTTCTCCTAGAAGCTTTAACCAGTGCTCGGCCGAACACTGATAGAAGTCACAAGATGCTATATACTGCTGATGAGGAAAGGTGTTTACCAGTTTATATTTAGTAAAATAATTGCATTTCCATGTTTTGTGTACTGTGGAAAACCAGATGTAGTAAATGTAGGGTCCTGGGTTTAGTAACACGCAAAATTTGATGCAGATTCATTGCTCTACTCATTTTGAATGTGATGGCCACACAGTACACAAGCTCACTCAATGGCATTTAGCACCCCCACTGACTAGTACAGTGAAGTCATCATTGTTCAAGCATGCGCATTCCAGTCCACTCTCCTTGGCTGCCAAATTACATTGATGTTGTGCAAACCATTCTCGATATATTAACAAAGGCTGGACTTTTTCTGTACAGTCCTTGCATATACAGTATCTCACAAAAGTGCATACAACCTTCACATTTTTGTAAATATTTTATTATATCTTTTCATGTGACAACACTAAAGAAATGACACTTTGCTACAATGTAAATTAGTAAGTGTACAGCTTGTATAACAGTGTAAATTTGCTGTCCCCTCAAAATAACTCAACACGCAGCCATTAATGTCTAAACCACTGGCAACAAAAGTGAGTACATGTCCATATTGGGCCCAAAGTGTCAATATTTTTTGTGGCCACCATTATTTTCCAGCACTGCCTTAACCCTCTTGGGCATGGAGTTCACCAGAGCTTCACAGATTGCCACGCTAGTCCTCTTCCACTCCTCCATGACGACATCACGGAGCTGGTGGATGTTAGAGACCTTGCGCTCCTCCACCTTCCATTTGAGGATGCCAAATAGATGCTTAACAGGGTTTAGGTCTGGAGACATGCTTGGCCAGTCCATCACCTTTACCCTCAGCTTCTTTAGCAAGGCATTGGTCATCTTGGAGGTGTGTTTATGGTCGTTATGATGTTGGAATACTGCCCTGCGGTCCTGTCTCCAAAGGGAGGGGATCATGCTCTGCTTCAGTATGTCACAGTACATGTTGGCATTCATGGTTCCCTCAATGAACTGTAGCTCCCCAGTGCAGGCAGCACTCATGCCGCCCAGACCATGACACTCCCACCACCATGCTTGACTGTAGGCAAGACACACTTGTCTTTGTACTCCTCACCTGGTTGCCGCTGCACACGATTGACACCATCTGAACCAAATAAGTTTATCTTGATCTCATTAGACCACAGGACATGGTTCCAGTAATCCATGTCCTTAGTCTGTTTGTCTTCAGCAAACTGTTTGCTGGCTTTCTTTTGCATCATCTTTAGAAGATGCTTTCTTCTGGGACGAAAGCCATGCAGACCAATTTGTTGTAGTGTGTGGCGCATGATCTTAGCACTGATAGGCTGACCCCCCCCCCCCCCCCACCCATTCAACCCTTGCAGCAATGCTGGCAGCACTCATATGTTTATTTCCCAAAGACAACCTTTGGATATGATGCTGAGCACGTGCACTCAACTTCTTTGGTCGACCATGGCGAGGCCTTTTCTGAGTGGAACCTGTCCTGTTAAACCGCTGTATGGTCTTGGCCACAGTGCTGCAGCTCAGTTTCAGGGTCTTGACAATCTTCTTATAGCCAAGGCCATCTTTATGTAGAGCAACAATTCTTTTTCAGATCTTCAGAGAGTTCTTTGCCATGAGGTGCCATGTTGAACTTCCAGTGACCAGTATGAGCGAGTGAGAATGATAACACCAAATTTAACACAGCTGCTCCCATTCACACCTGAGACCTGCCACAGTACACTGAGTTATCACAATGTTCCAGAGTCCACACTTACCCTCGTCGACACAATTTAAACCACAATAGTAAGAGTGAGCGAGTATGACCAGTGACCTTCAAGTTGTACCGTGGAGTACCGTTTCTTGAGAGACTTCTAGACTTTT
>BLSH010338731.1:193254-203992 GCA_018402905.1 Glandirana rugosa | reverse complement strand
GACTTCAGTTTCGTTATGATCTAACATTCGAGATTGCTCGTCCCGGGAGACTAAGGGGGACATAACATAACATTGACATGACAAACGGGATTATAACATTTCGCGACGCGTTTGACAACCGCGATATATTTAGGACATATTATTATTATTATTATTATTATGTCGAACCAGTTCCGACAATCACTTCCTAGTCGTCGAATGACTCCTTCAGGAGAGACACGAGAAAAAGAAGGTTAGTCGTTCGTTTCATGACACGTTAAGCTATTTTGGAATATTCATCACAACTCGCTTGGGCCTGACATTGCAAGCCCAGGCATGGCTTGAAATCCCACAGGCACCGTGCCTGGGCCTGGGCCTGACCCGAACGATTTTTGAAATGTCCGGGTCCGGGTCCGTGCCACGGACACCCTAAAGTTCGGTACGGACCCGAACGTTACAGTCCGGGTTCGCTCAACACTACTTATAAGGTTTTATCGAATTGCACAGTACTTTGCTTGCTGATTGGAAGAAAAAGAGCACAGAGAGGACTTCCTCAGTAAGCTGCTGATCCTTCACTAACAGCCTTGACCAAGCTGTATTATTATTATTATTATTATTATACAGGATTTATATAGCGCCAACAGTTTGCGCAGCGCTTTACAATATTAGGGCAAACAGTACAGTTACAATACAATACAGGGGGAATCAGAGGGCCCTGCTCGTTAGAGCTTACAATCTAGTATTGCTTTGACTTCAGTAGAAAAATAATAAATGGGTAAGGTCTTGTATCGTGGTTAAGAGGTGTGTGGATTAGAAAGCTGGCTGAACAGAATAACATATTTTTATCAAGTAGGGCTCTGCACAAATACACTTTCCTGGGCATACTTCATGTAGCCATGCCCCCGTAGGGGTTGCTGGAAGTAGTAGTTCACCTGTCACACTGCGCTCAATCACTCTTTTCCACACAACCGTCAGGAAGAACAGGCTGGTACTTGTGGGTTTTTTGGGGTTTTTTTATTAGGTGATTTAACTCGGATGGGGTATAGGGTACTTGTGAGATGCCCAGCAAATTGAACAGTTCTTGAACGGGACCACACTATATACAATCCTGTATATTTATGACTTTCCTCCTCCAGCACAATCTTGCTTGCAGTTACCTCTCCTTTCTCTCTCCCCTGCACAACACTTCTCAAGTCTAGCTAGCACGTGGTGAGACCTGCCTCTGACTCTGGTCAGGCCTCAGTGGACTGCTCATTACAGCAAGGGGTTGCAGACCCCTCACATGTAGCAAAAAGTACAAGTGTGCTAGCTAGCCTCAACAAATTACTGTTCCCAGCCAGTCCCTTCTTCAGGCCCTGTCAGCCCTCCTGGCTGCAGCGACCCAACTCCACTGCCCGGTGACACTACAGTCCCAACTGGCTCTTGCACCCTTCTCAGACTGTCTCGCTCTCTCTCTCTCTCCCCCCAATCAGCTCCAGTGTGCCTCTTCCAGCTTTCCTGGGTATGTGTCACCCACCGACACCTGGTGGATCCCTCCTGGAGACTTGCCCGGCAGCACCACTCCATTGCCCTCTCCTGCTCCTTGGTCAGGACTCCCCATGGGATGTACTGAAGGGTCCCTTCCATTCCTGAGTCTCCAGACCCAATGTCACTCCCCCCCCCCAAACTAGGGGTTCCCTCAAAGGTCTCTGCAACTAGTGCTCCATCTCCCAGTTCTTCCACCTGAACTCTCCTCCCAGGCTGGGCTGACCCCAGGTATTTAAGGAGGCCTGGTACCTGCCAATCCAGATTGGGGACCAGCCAGGGCTCTCCAAACACCCCAGGCAGCTCCACCTCTCTTTCCCCACCCTTTCTTCTAGAACCCTCTAGAAGCAAAGGGGAGGTAACCAAGAGGTGTCACTGCCTGCGAGTCACCAACCTCTCCCTAAGCCCCTCCCCTGCCCAGGATCAAAACAATCAGGCTTGACAAAATTTAGCTCACCTACCAAAAAAAAAAAAAACACTCAGCACCTACCTAATGGTAGGTGCTACACTCACGCCCCATCAAACCCCAGCTGGGAAAATTTGGAACAAAAATAGCTCCTGGACCCAGGAGCAAGGGCATCCCATAACATAAAAAGGGAGGGGAAAGGGAACAAACTTGGATGAGGACTGTACAAATAAGTTAAGTACAAAAATAGACATCAATCTCTGCAAGTTGTACATAGGTCCCTGTTGCCAACAATGTAAAACATGGCCAGAGCATCTCTCCCAAAGAGAGATACTCTGCTTGCAGCATGTCTGGTCTTCCATCGGTGGGGATAGACAGCTGTCCCATCCCGATGATCCTAAGAGAAAACAAACGCAACCTAACTTAAAACCTAATTAAACACAGCACACATGGTCATAATAATAGGGGTTATAATCCTGCCAGCAGAGCAAACAAAAGAACACTTTCCAGCAATTTTCCTGTCTAATCTGTCAGAAGGGGGTTATGGCCTGCTGACAGAAACAGGGAGGGGAAAAAGAAACATTCAATAAAACTGTAGTTGAACCTTCCAGGAATTCCTGGTGGGAAGGGCCCTTCCCCGGGCAAAGAGGTTTCTTGAAGAAAGAGTTTTATTTAGAACAGACTTCACCCCAGTGTCCTTGCAATAGGCACAGTCCATCTATTGGGCACAGGGGATGGCAGGTTAGTCTGTCCCAGTAATGTCAGAAGGAGTTCACTCTGCTGCTCCCCAGCAGTCTGTGTGAATTATAATTTATGTGGCTGTACTCCCACAGTCCTTAGACATAAAATCTTGGGTCCGGAAGTCTCCAACCTCCCCCCTCCTCCCGCATAGCAATGGAAAAGCTCTGTGTGGACCAATCCGCCTTGACAACGGGCACTTTGTCCCCGTGGATAGTACACCCCAGGCTCCATTCCTTCTGTAAGTCAACAACCCAGTTCCAGACGTCACTTTCCGGTCCCTGCAGGGGTTTGGGGACGTGTAAATAGTTCCAAATCATGTTGTTTCCCCACTTCTCCCGAGAGCTCTCAATCATGTCCATGACTTGGGGAGGGACGTTAGGAAAGTCCAGGCCCCACTCCAAGGCAACCCTCCTTTGTACTTCCCGCTGAAAGAGGGAGAACCTCGGAAACTCCTTAGCTTTCCCTCTCCCCGGCAGGATGTGGGTGGGGTGTCAGGGGCTCTGATCACCCATTGGCGGTAGGTGGGTGCCCTGGTCTGGGTGGTGGAAGGCCTGTTGATAAAGAGTTGGCTGCATTGAGTGGGGGCTCTTACTGTGTCCTCCAGGTCCAGCACAGACTGATCTATCCCTCAGTTCCTCTGATGGGGTCTCTAGGGAACAAGATCCTCCCTTTTCCCACTCTCCCTCTTCCGAACTGTCCTCAGGGGATGGCCACTCCACCAGGTGTTCAGTGGACCCGAATTCGGCCAGTAGTCTGGGCGACCCTCAGTCAATGGCCCTGCCTCACATTCCCCGTTCGGCTTACCAGAGGGCGCACCCCCCTCCAACACTAACTCTGGCTGGGATTGCTATGGGCATAGATATGACCGCCATGTCAGGGACCTTTAGCTCCTGCATGGCAGTACTTACAGTCACTGAGTCCCCGTCCAGGCCGTAGGCCACGACAGCCTTCTCACTTCCTTCGTCCTCGCTCTTCGCGGGGGAGTCACAGGGCAGCAACTCCACTCCACCTTTTGGGGATGGTCCCAGGCCCGCTCTGGCCTTCCGGGTCTTGCAGCTGTCGCATAGTCCTGAAAGCAGGTCCACTGTGAAGTAGCAGTTCATCGCAGTGGTCGCACTGGACTTACACACTGATCACAGCAGTTGGCAGCTGGCATTTGAGACATAAAAGGCACAGTCTCTCCGTCCCATCAACCATCCTCAGGGTGAAACCCCTGAGGTGCTCCAATCGGATGCAAGTTGCACCAGCATCCTCTCGAGCAAACGACCACCCTCCGCCATCTTCCCTTGCCTCGTTGTGTCTGATGCTAGCAGGAAACGCTTGGTCTCTTCTAGGGAGTGGCACCACTCCCTCATTTCTAGGCAGGCTGGCATTAGTTGAACTGATAAACAGACCTTTACTGTCATATGCTGCTGTAACCCTTTGTGTGAAGAACTGGAGTTTGCAGGCATGTTGTAACTAGCAGGACTTGTCCAGGCATGTTTCCCAGCACCGACTGTGCTCGAGCAACAGTAGGTAGATGGCTACTGACTTTCCCGATGGTTGCCGGTGGTAACAGTAAACCTAGTAACCCCGGTCTTCCTGAAGGGAACACTTTACCCAGATCACCCCAGGCCACAGGAAACAGTTCCAGGCACACTTTACTGTTTGAAGCAGGAGTTTGGAGCACACATTTTTAAAGACCAGCAATTGCAGAACGCTGGGTGTATTTGTAATTCAGTGTGAAATGTCCAGCCTTTGCAGAGTGCTGGACATATTTGTAATCCATGTGTGAGATCGCCCACTGTGGTTTCCATGGTGACAGCACATGATACAAGTCACTGAATTGCAGGGTTTGGTTCAAGTGTCCGTCCCAGCGCCCATTGGAGCAGCTGGGTAAGCAAGAGCTGCAATTGGCAACGGCTCCTGCTGGTTACTATAGCCAACGGCACTTGTACAATGGCACTGTATAGCAGGCAAGCACATAAATCCTTCCCTGAGTTCAATCCTCGCTAATAGTAGAAAAACTGTTCGCTGGCTCAATCCCGGACGACACACCCAAATGTAGCCATGCCCCTGTAGGGGTTGCTGGAGGTAGTAGTTCATCTATCACACCGCCCTCAATCACTCTTTTCCACACATCTGGAGTCAGAAAGAACGGGCCGGTACTTGTGTTTTTTTTATTAGGGGATTTAACTTGGATGGGGTATAAGGTACTTGTGGGATGCCCAGCAAATTGAACAGTTCTTGAACGGGACCACACTATATACAATCCTGTATATACACGTCTTTCCTCCTCCAGCACAATCTTGCTTGCAGTTACCTCTCCTTTCTCTGTCTCCTGCACAACACTTCTCAGGCCTAGCTAACATGTGGTGAGACCTGCCTCTGACTCTGGTCAGGCCTCGGAGGACCGCCCATTACAGGCAAGGGGTTGCAGACCCCTCACGTGTAGCAAGAAGTGCAAGTGTGCTAGCTAGCCTCGACAGACTACTGCTCCCAGCCAGTCCCTTCTTCAGGCCCTGTCAGCCCTCCTAGCTGCAGCGACCCAACTTCACTGCCCGGTGACACCACAGTCGCAACTGGCTCTTGCACCCTTCTAAGACTGTCTCTATCTCTCCCCAATCTGCTCTGGTGTGCCTCTTCCAGCTTCCCTGGGTAGTTGTCACTCACCAACACCTGTTGGATCCTTCCTGGAGACTTGCCCGGCAGCACCACCCAGGTATTTAAGGAGGCCTGCCCCCTACCAATCCAGATTGGGGACTGGTCAGGGCTCCCCAAACACCCCAGTGTCACTGCCTGCGAGTCACCAGCCTCTCCCTCAGCCACTACCCTGCCCAGGATCAAAACAGGCCTGACTAAATTTAAATCATCTACCAAAAATTACTCAGCACCTACCTAATGGTAGAGGGCGCTACACTCACATCAGCGGACAGCAGGTTAACACCTCCTCTGGAGCTTACAGGTCCACCTCTTCCTAGCTAAATAAAAAACAGCCCCTCTCCCACTGAAGTGTTCTTTTTTTTGGTCATGCTCCATGCCATCTGTTGATTGCAGTTGTTAAGTACTTTGGTTGCTACAAGTATATCCCCCCTGCCAAACCTACCCATCCATGTTCAGCCTCTCATGGAGTTGGAAGACCCTGAATGTTGGATGGTAAACCCTGATAAAACCGGGTGCCCTTTATGCTGGGCCATGGGCAAATGATGCTTAGATAGCACGAATATTCTACAGGTGCGGTATCACTAAGCTCTGCAATGTTGTCATTGGCCATTCTGGCTTTGTTTTCAGTCTGAGAGCAGCAGGGAGATGTGGCAGCGTGGGGTAGTGACCGCCAGTCACCAAGGAGCAGCT
Source organism: Glandirana rugosa (assembly GCA_018402905.1). NCBI lineage: Eukaryota > Metazoa > Chordata > Amphibia > Anura > Ranidae > Glandirana > Glandirana rugosa. The sequence goes on along the minus strand of BLSH010338731.1, from coordinate 198,009 downwards.
TAAACAGTGTTAAAGCTGGGAGAGGACTGGATTCTCTCCATTGCCAGTTTTCTCTTGTGAGGTAAAGACTTGTTGCTCCCCTGCTGTGCTGTGTTCCCTGGGGGTTAAAGACAGTCTCACTGTTTTTTTGTCTCAGATTCTGTGTCTCCTGTCTGCCTCTGGAAGGCTGCAAGTAGATGAAAGCAGATGGGTCTTAAAGGGACAGGGTACCTGTTTTTTTCTTGGTAAAAGAATTATAATTTTTTCCATTTTTTTTTTACATGAGCTCACCACACCTGTCAGTGGCACAGAAGACTAGAAAAAGGTAGGAGGGGGCAGCGTGGGTCTACTTACTGGGAAAGCAGGATCCACTAACGGATCAGTTAGGCAAATTATTTTCCAACAAGAAGTAACTTAACTAGTATTGGCTTTATGGGGCATCGTCAGATTCTCGAGTCATTTTCTAATGGTTTATAGGGTGAATAGATTGGCATGCAGGAAGTAGGCCTTTCTGCTCAGGAATGGGGCAAGCTCCTACGATTGAAGGGGTGGCAGCCTTTGGGGCAGTTATGCCAAGATTTCATTGAAGGATATATGAGAGATGGCTAGCCCTTCATTTGGCTTTACAAGCTAAGTGTGCATTCAGCAAGTTCTGCAGTTTGGGACGAGACATAAAAATTATTTTTGTCTTTGACTGTCAATATTTCTTTTGATGTGTTCTCTCCCACCCATTTATTCAGTTATTTATATCTTGTTGTGTGCTGACATGAGGCAACGGCCAGAAATACAGAAAATTGTTATAAAGTACTTACCCTAATTTTTCCTTTCCTGGCGTATCCTCACGTCAGCACAGGACTCCCACCCTAGTGGCCTGTTAAAGGCTAGGTCATCGAACACTTCAGTGGGGAAGGGGCTGTCTTTTATTTAGCTAGGAAGAGGTGGTCCTGTGAACTCCAGAGGAGGTGTTAGCCTGTCGTGTGCTGACGTGAGGATAGGTCAAGAAGGGAAAATTTTGGTAAGTATTTGATAACAATTTTCCGTAATATTGCCAAAAATATTGGGGCGCCTGCCTTTACATGCACATGAACTTTAATGGCATCCCAGTCGTAGTCCGTAGGGTTCAATATTGATTTGCCCCATCCTTTGCAGCTATAACAGCTTCAACTCTTCTTGGAAGGCTGTCCACAAGGTTTACGAGTGTGTCTATGGGAATGTTTGACCATTCTTCCAGAAGCGCATTTGTGAGGTCAGGCACTGATGTTGGACCAGAAGGCCTGGTTTGCAGTCTCCGCTCCAATTCATCCCAGAGGTGTTCTATCAGGTTGTAGTCAGGACTCTGTGCAGGTCAGTCAAGTTTGCTCATTCACACTATATTGCCAAAAGTATTGGGCCACCCCTCCAACTCATTTGGTGGAGGGGGGATTATGGTGTGGGGTTGTTTTTCAGGGGGTTGAGCTTGGCCCCTTAGTTCCAGTGAAGGGAACTCTAAAGGCGTCGGCATACCAAGACATTTTGGACAATTTCATGCTCCCAACTTTGTAGGAACAGTTTGGGGATGGCCCCTTCCTGTTCCAACTGCCCACCAGTAGAAAAAGCAAGGTCCTTAAAAATATGGATTAGCGAGCTTGGGCTGGAGGAACTTGACTGGCCTGCATGGAGTCCTGTCCTCAACCTGATAGAACACCTTTGGGATGAATTAGAATGGAGAATGCGAGCCAGGTCTTCTCGTCCAACATCAGTGCCTGACCTCAGAAATGTGCTTCTGGAAGAATGGTCAAACATTTTGATAAATAAATACACTCCTAAACCTTGTTGACAGCCTTCCCAAAAGAGTTGAAGCGGTTATAGCTGCAAAAGGTGGGCCAACTCTTTTGGCAATATAGTGTATATAGTTCACGTGTGTACAGTATTTAGGCCTCATGCACTCTGGACGTTTTTGAAGCTGCTCTTAGGGTTGCATGTTAGCCTATGTGTCCATGCATTTAGAGAAGTTAAAGCGGAGTTCCACCCTTTCCTTAGGTTTATTAAAAGTCAGCAGCTACAAAAAGTGTAGCTGCTGACTTTTAATAAACCGACACTTACCTGTCTCCCGGTCCAGCGATGGAGCCGCACGGAGCCTCGCTCCTCTCCCCCTCCCCTCCGCGGCGCCGGCATTGCTACTGTGGGCACCCGGCCGCGGCTTCACGGCCGGGCGCACACTGCGCATGCGCAAGCGGCGCTGCGCATTGTGATTGGTCCCGAAGTCTTCTAGGACGTGTCCTGTGTCCCAGAAGACTTCGGGAGGCAGGGGGAAGGAGTCCTTCCACTTCCGATCGCCTAAGGCGACCGGGGCGGAAGTACCCCTAAAAATAGGGTATCCCCACTCCCCTCCTCCCCAAAAGATCCGTTTCAGCATCTGGAGCTGTGGAGGAGGACTTAAAGCGGAAGTTCCACTTTTGGGTGGAACTCCGCTTTAAGAGGCAGAAAAAAACTCACTGCCAAAGCATCCAGGAGCAGGAAAAATGTTTGAGGCGTGTAAACACCTATTAACACATTTAAATGCACGTTAACGCTAGGCACTATAGCGCTTGAGCGTTATTCCATTTCAATGGCCAGAATAAATTATTATTATGACCAATTAAATAAATTAACGCCCAAGCTCTTGATGCACCTAAACGCATTACACGCATTTACAAGCATCAAGCATGTTTTTCTGCCAATACATCTCTGCCAGGAGGAAAGGCATCTAGAAGTGCATAAGGCCTTATCATTTGCCTAAACTTACACTTGTCCTAAATCGAATGTACAGAGTGAACATACATAATTTACATAGTAAGCTGTTTTTCTCATAGCGATACCCAGAAAAAGTAAAAAATCCGAAATAAGTAAAAAAAATGGAGAATGTTGTGTTTAGTACTAGTATTTATTACCCTACCACCTGCTACTGGTCTATGTTAGATATGTCCTTGGTAAATGAGACCTAGGCAAGATGAGTACTAGGCAGTTGATCCCTTTCCTCTCATTCCAGTTCTACCAGGCCAGCCAGCAAACAGCAGTAAAAAAATCGTATTTTACCTACTGGTTTGCGCATTAGTTCTATTTACCCTTTAGTAAAAAAAATCTATACATAAATAAAATTAATACACACTCTAAACTAAAGGCCTCTACATGACATATCTAAGACATCTACAGCTCTGACATTTTTAGGTGTTGAAGTTGGAATAAATTAAGAAATGATGGCGATTATGTCATAAAGTCTAATTTTTACCTCCACTGTATGACAGATATTCTGTCACAATTTATGCTTCAGAATTGTCTGCAATTTCTTTGATATAATTTTCTGACAGATCCTGATTCACACCTAGCAAGCTGCATTATTTTTCTTTGTCTCACATTACTACATTTAATGACAAATACTGTTTCCATATCATCTCTAGTCACACATTACTGTGGCTGTCTGACAATTTTCTTAAATCTGTTCCCTATTCTGGTTCTGTACTATAATTTTAGAAATCACTGCAGTCAATCAAGTGCATTAAAGTAACAGAGGTTACCATGGTATTCTGCAAGGCAATTGACAACAAACATTTTAGAAGAAAAAAACATAAAATAATGTATGCCATAGCTCCTCTTTTTTCAACCGGCGTGCCGCCTGTGGTCCTCAGGGATGCAGTAGTATCATGATTTTGAAAGGCCATTAAATCCGACTGAGCTCTCACTTCACTGAACTATACATGGGCACAGCAGGAGTTTGGTGGGGACAGTAAAGTGAAAGCAGTGGAAGGGGGATGCAGCTTTCTGAGTACTGAGCTCTCCACCTCCCCCCACAGGGCAGTACCTGACAATGCAGTACCCGGTGTGAATGCAGGTACTATACTGCAGTTTTAAAAAGTGTGTGTATACGTACGTGTGTGTATGTACAGTATCTCACAAAAGTGAGTACACCCCTCACATTTTGTAAATATTTTATTCTATCTTTTCATGTGACAACATTGAAGAAATTACACTTTGCTACAATGTAAAGTAGTGAGTGTATAGCTTATATAACAGTGTAAATTTGCTGTCCCCTCAAAATAACTCAACACACAGCCATTAATGTCTAAACTGCTGGCAACCAAAATGAGTACACCCCTAAGTGAAAATGTCCAAATTGGACCCAATGTGTCAATATTTTGTGTGGCCACCATTATTTTCCAGCACTGCCTTAACCCTCTTGGGCATTGAGTTCACCAGAGCTTCACAGGTTGCCACTGCAGTCCTCTTCCACTTCTCCATAAGGACATCACAGAGCTGGCCAGTCCATCACTTTTACCCTCAGCTTCTTTAGCAAGGCAGTGGTCGACTTGGAGGTGTGTTTGGGGTCGTTATGTTGGAATATTGCCCTGCAGCCCAGTCTCCGAAGGGAGGAGATCATGCTCTGCTTCAGTATGTCACAGTACATGTTGGCACTCATGGTTACTTCAATGAACTGTAGCTCCCCAGTGTACTCCTCACCTGGTTGCCGCCGTGCACGCTTGACACCATCGGAACCAAATATGTTTATTTTGGTCTCATGAAACCACAGAACATGGTTCCAGAAATCCATGTCCTTAGTCTGCTTGTCTTCAGAAAACTGTTTGCAGGCTTTCTTGTGCATCTTCTCTAGAAGTGGCTTCCTTCTGGGACGACAGCCATGCAGACCAATTTGATGCAGTGTGTGGCATATGGTCTGAGCACTGACAGGCTGGGGGGGGGGGGGGGGGGGGGGGGGGGGGGGGGGGGGGGGGGGGGGGGGGGGGGGGGGGGGGGGGGGGGGGG
>BLSH010338731.1:171244-190752 GCA_018402905.1 Glandirana rugosa | reverse complement strand
TATTCTTATTTTTCCGAGTTTGGCTTTATTGGTTTATATATATTTTTACTCTAATCATTGGAGATATATTGTAAAGCAACATTCACCTTTAAGGGAATTATTTTTAAAACCATTTCGGCATAGTAGCTATTTTCGTTATGTAACAATCGTCCGTTTATCGGCACTACGATCATCCATCTATTGCCCCCCCTTTTTTTTCCCGATGAGCGTACAAGCAACATTTACCTCACACATACTGAAGCACTACCTCAACAATTCTAATCCTTATTTATTTGTTCTGAGTTTTTATATTTTTTGTCTGTAACGATTACGGTTCACTGATTACCAATGAGATCGTTCACTGATCGATACGATCATTCGTTCCGTTTTTTGGTTATTTCGGTTTGAGCCTTTTTATTCTTATGAGGGACACATATGCTGGCTCTCCTCATATACATTATACGAAGGGACCATGCGCCAAAAAGGTTCTTTCATAGCTCCCAACATTTTTGCGCCCCTGTCAATCAGTGGAGCGCTCCGCCCCTGTCAGCAGAGCAGGTCTTGACGAGCGGCCTTAAGGGGTCAGTTCCGCGTTCCACGGGACAGTGCAGCGGAAGTGACGTTGCAACACAATTCCGGCCCCTACTCGGCTCCCTGCTTGTGTTACTACTATCGGAGCTTGTGGCATACAGCTCCATTCTGCGGGCGCGGTGTAGTTGAATATCACTAACTTTTTAACATAACGTTACACTCTTTTACTATTCACGTTAGTGTAACTTTCGGTTTCTCGACCAGAAGTGATGCTTGGAACGCATGTGGGGGACTAATTCGTTATCTTTATGAATAACTTTTTAAAAGTCTCATTTTTAATTTAACATGAATCCATATATACAATGGGTGATCGGACGACTGATTTCGTTCGACTCCCTTCCACATAACTACATATTTGGCACCGCTTGTGTACTACTTCCGGTTCCGCCGGAAGTGAGCGTTGAAACGCACGCCGATGACCTGCGGGCGGAAGTACATGAGCCTCCAGTAAAGGTGTATGATAGCTATAAATAGTGCAGCATTTCACAGAGATGGTAACCCCAGATGACATATAAGGATACGAAACGCGTCGGGAACCTGTTACTCTGAAGTGCTGCATTTTGTTGTTGCCTTTTTTATATTACGGATTTTTAATAAATACACCTCAAACCTAGAGGTTTTACACTATTTTGAGTCTCTCTCATCTCCCTCGGTTATACACCATTTTGGAGTCACTGGGTAGTCATACCCCATACCCATCACTACCACGGGTCGGTGGTGAAAGCTTCATAACTGCCCGTCTTACAAGCAAGACCCACTGAATCATCTTGGAGTGTGTGACATACTACCCCTGGAGTACCCCTGGAGTGCTGGACCTACACCCAATCAACAGGATATCTCGGAGCATCCACAAGCCAGTTGTGAGGCGTCCTCCTGGAGAAACTTCGAGATCAACCCCGGAGTGTGTGACGGAACTCTTCACCTCTGCACTTTCCTGGAATCCCCTCATTGTCTGGTGCCTGATTGATCTGGTGTCTGGTAAGCCCCCAACTAAACTTTTTTTGGAGATCTCTCACCCGTCTCCTAATACGCCTTTATTGGATTGTTTGGATACCACTTTTTCTGATGAGAACACCTACACAACGTCAACCTTTAGCTGTACAATAACTGACATGAACTTTTGAATTTTACTGTTCACTTATTCCCACACATATGTCTTTTATAAATGCAATTTACTTGATTGCATGGTTTGGACTGAACGAATCTTTCTAGTAGGTTGAGCGCTATATAACTACCTTTTGATATACGATTACCAATTTGTTTGATTGTATTATAGCAGCTCGCCTTGAGTCTCACATTATTGGTTTCACATTTAATTATTTTCTGTGTGCCTTAGCGCATTATCACCTATACACTATTTACATCTAGCACACATATGTGTGTGTGTGTGCGCGCGCATGTGTGTATCTCTATGATTGCTTTTTTAGGGCTCCTTCATAATAGCAGCAAGGACTGACACACCTCTGCCATCCATGCTCAGATCGCTTTTCAGAAGCATTTGACAAATGGTGCAGAGGTATTTTACCTCCTCACCTCCTGTTTTCACCTCCTAAATGGAGCATCACCATGCCACAACAGCATGTAATGCACACTGTCGCAGTTTGGCACAATGCATATAGGGGCTTACTTTCAACCATGGCCAAAGCATGTGTACACCCCTGGCTGTTGCTACTGAAGTTAAAGGGGGAGCAGTTGGGGCTATTAAAAACGCAGCTCAACTGTATGGTTTTACCATCCCTCAACCTCACGTGTGAACGAGCCCTTGGTTCATAACTGTGTGATTGCTCGCTGCATTTGGGGCAGCCCATTCAGTTCAACGGCTTTCCATACCTGCAGAACCACAGGGAAAGAAGTGCCAGACCCTTTTTTCAAAAATGCACTGCACCGAAAACACAAAACTAAGTTTGCCAATGTGTGGGGGTACCATTAAGAATTAATGACACCCCTGTGCATCTGCTAAAGAGAAGCACGCTTGCCTAAATGTTGGGTACGTGCACAATTTTGCATGCATTCCCCAACATGCAATAATGTGAACCAAGCCTTAAACTGGGGTGCCTCAAGACTGAAAATATTTTTCAAGGGTGCCCTGACTGGGAAAAGCTTGAGAAACACTGCTTTTCCCCTAATTTTAGAATGATTTTTAATATGTGCAATTTAAAAGTTAAAGTAGAACTAAACTTACAAAATAATACCTCATTTTGTAGATCACTGCAGATATAACAATTCTCCATTTTCTATGTTACAGAAAAACAGTACACTTAGCTAATGTGTTTAACATAGTTTCCCACATACAACTAATGTGTAATGTAAAGTCTATATGTCACGTACCTTGTGGCAGAGCCTAACGTGTAGAAGAAGACCTCTACAGCCCCGACTCAGGTCGGCCCCGACCCCGATGTTGCAACAGTGGCCGTGAGAGCGCAGCGAGGTATGACTGCCTGTAAGATGTTACGCCAGCCATGGCAGCGGTTAGCAGGTGTGTTGCCAGAGACAGGTCAGATTGCTGGAACAACAGATGGCAGTGGAGACAGCAGACCCAGCACTAGGCAGACAGCAGGAGCTTGACAGGCAGCTGGCAGGTAGCAGGTGCGGAAGGCCTGGCAGCACTTAGCAGGTGAAGGACCAGCAGGGACAAGGTAGCATGCAGAGCAACACAGGTGGATAACTGGATGCAAGGTCAGACAAGCCAGGTCAGCAACAGACAGTCAGATACAGGCATGGATGACAGGCAAAAAATGGTCAGGATACAAGCAGAGTTCAGCATTGTAGAATCAGACAGATAAGCTGGAGGCAGAGCAAAATCCAGAGACAAGCCAAGGTCAGGGCAGGTAGCCTTCAAGCAAGGTCAGAGCAAGCCGGGCCACTCACAGGAATCCTATACAGAAGAAGAAACAGGAACTCTGGAAAAGCAGCAGATTAGCTGCACCTATATACTATTTGGCCACTTGGTGCCAGAATTCGCCAATGCGCGCACCTGCGCACAATAGTATGTGTGTACATATGCGCGTGCCTGCACACAATAGTACGAGCACCCGCAGGCCCACGCCTGCGCATTTGTGTGAGCCTCAGAGCTTTACTTGCCCTATAGCCAGCATGTCCCTGAATCTATAGGTTTAGAAAAAAATCAATCCTTAAAAAGAAATCTGGCTTAAAGTCCGAAGACAGAGAATAGTAGTTAATGATTTGTACTCTGAAAGGCCTAAGGCTGTTAGTACCCTAAACTTCCAAATAATTGCAGTTTTTTTCATAAATTCTTTAGTTTTGCGTTTAGAAAGGTACAAGAGAATAGCATAGCCGTACATCAGAAAATGTGTATACATTTAGATGACATACATTCCCAAAATCCCAAGAGAAGAGGGGAAAGTAAAAAACTGGATGAGGAGAGGGCAAAAGAACCCACTCATGTAGGAGTAGGTACATGTAGTTATATACTGTATATGGGTGGGGGGGCACTAGGTGTAAGATTCAAAAGGTATAGAGAACTACTTGGCTTTAACAACATATAGAGGTGATTAGGTATCCATGGATGTCAATAGGTCACAATATAGAATAGATGAAATAATGCCAGTAAAGGCAGGTTCTGATCGCTCATTGGGGGGAAGCTATGGTGTCCTCGGTGAGCTTGATTTCATAAACCTTGTGGGGCCCTGGTGGGGCATTAATTTGTTTCCAGAACAATGGATTACATGTTTTAGCTTCATTTACAAGAGGAATCAACAGAGATTTCTCAAAGCATTTGGTCATGAGTAGGGCGAGATGCAGGAGGAAGGCATCCGGGTCATTGTCTAGGTTGATGTCAGTCAGTTTGAAAGATATATCACCCAATTGCTTCCATAAGGTCTGAAATACTGGGCAACTCCAGAAAACATGTAGCATAGAAGGCTCCTGTTGATGACACTGCCAGCACAACGGAGAGGTGTTGGCAAATAGCCTATGTAATTTTAAAATGAGTTTCTTGAATTCTGCTCAAAATGAATGCAGCGTAATTGAAGCATAGGATTCTCTCTTTCTGCTGTTCTGTGAAGGTCTTCCCACGGTTCTACTCCTATTTCAATAGCTAAGAACTAGAAAGGTGATCTGGGGAGTAAGTACTTTGTAGGTGGCCAATAGTCCATGGCAATTCGGAGGCTGAGGAAAAGCAAAGTTTGTCAAAATCCGTAAGAGGAGAGGGGGTTTGACACCCCTCCTATTTTCTGTGTAGAAAGTGTCTGAGTTGTAGTGCCGTCCAGAAAGGTAAGAGGAGTCTGTCAAAGCCTGAATCTCAGGTATTGGCCTTACCCTTGTAGAGGAAATAATATGTTATAGTCAGAACTTCCCAGTGTTGAACAAGGGTTGGGTAGTCTTATCTACTCGTCCCTGTTAAACCTGCAGATTTCCTATATTGGGGGGTCAATAAGTCACCTGTCCTAAGAAAAGTACTATCTGATCGAAAAACTTTTAACATAGAGAATATCAAGGGGTGGGAGGAGATGGGTCAAGGAAGGTCTCCCTTGTACCAAGGTAAGCCCTGGAGTGGAATCTTAGCTAACTCTTGCTCCAGCTGGATCCATCAGTTGGCCGTGCGTTGAGTGCACCACTCTAAGATTCTGGCCATGAGGACAGCCTTATAGTAATTTAGGGGATCAGGAAAGTGGAAATAAATATGTTTAATCTATTTAAAAAAAGATAAAGAAGTAGGTATTAATAATACAATTTCTGCGTTTGCAGATAACACAAAGCCACATAATGGAATAAAGTCCCTACAAGGTGTCCTAGACTTACAAGCTGGCCTAGATGCACAGTTTGATTGGCCAACTACAAAAAATGAGGTTGAATGTGCCTAGATTTTAAGTTATTAACTGGGGGGGGCTATAAACAAACATACATTCTAGAGGGAATATATCTGGGTTAAACAGTAATGTAGAAAGGTGTGTTTTAGTAGATCTTAGACTCTATAACAGCACACATTGGCAACCTGCAGCTTATTGAGTGAGCAAGATAATTTCTGGTATTAAAAGATGTATTGACATGAGAGCAAATAATAAACTTTTGTTTTGGTTGTTTGCCTTAAAGCGGTTGTAAACTTCAGTCATGAAATCTGAACTAAGCACATATATCTGTCGTGTTTACAAGTCTATCTCCAAAGCTCTAAGTGTTGTTTCCCTCTGGTACTTTGTTCCTCCGTTATCAGCATAATTCACTTCTGAGAAGTTTTCCCAACACATGAGATAAATTTGTGATGGGGAGGGAGCTCAGCACAGCTGGTCTGTGCAGAAAACAACTCTGCATGTTCATTGGTTCCTGTGCCCTGTGTGGAGGGGGCTGTGTCCCTTTTCTCCAATCAGCTCTCACACAGTGTATAATAGCTGTAACTGAAGCTCTCTGTCCCCTCCTCTGCTCCTGACAGATGCAGAAGGATTTAATCACAGTTGCGCACTTTTGAAGGGATGTAAGGAAGAGATGGTTGCAGATAAACACATAAAATGCATGTAGGTGTATTTGTTTCATTTCTATGTATCACCTGAGGCTATTCACTTCACTAGGTAATTGTGTGGGTTTACAACAACTTTAAGGTCAATGCAAATGATAAGGGGTTATTTTTTACACATAGTGAAAAAAATGTTTAGCCTACAGCATGCATATGGAAAGATTTCTTTATAATAACAGTTGTGCAAATGTGGAGCTCATTCTATCCAACTCTGTAGATTGTTTCAAAAAAGGCAGGATGTGTTTTGATAAACGTGCAGAATGTAACTGTTAAAAGTTATTAAAAAAACACCATAAATTCAAGGAACCAGAAACAGGTGACAGAACCAATTTCAGACAGTCCTGCACCACATCCCATTTAACCAAATAGTAGAAAATGTATGACCATCCAAAAAGATGCCTACTCATCCATGAAATAATGCTCATACATTTATAAAAACATTAAAGTTTATCAATGTATAAATAATTATGTTACAGTTTGTTATGTATATGTATATTGTGTGAGGGATTAGCTCAATAGGGATCACCTTCCCTGGGAAAAGGTAGTTCAAACAGCATTTTTTTTTCTTAAAATCTGACTTGTAGCCAGGTTTATTTAAAAGGTTGCAGGCAATTCAAATAAACAAAAACATAAAATAAATCCTTGCCATCCAGACACTAACTAAACAGTTTCAGTTTCCTAACTCAGAGGTGAAGGGCTTCTCCCAGTCACCAACAAAACAAAGATAATGCAAACCTTTTTTTTTTTTTTTTTCAGTCACAAAGCAAAGTTCATTTCACCAGCTTTCTCAGGCTTGATGGCTCCTAAGTCCCAGGTCAGAGCCATTATCTGATCCAGCTCTGCTTCATTTATACCACCTTGTTGATGGGACACAAGTGGACCACAAAATCTGGTCTGGAACCCACCCTGCCAAGGTGGCTGGTAAAACCCGGACTGGATTCCACCTTAGTTTCCTGCAAGTGAACGAATGCGAGATGAAACATAACATCCATCGATCACCTCGCCTTTTATAACGCCACATATCCCTCCCCCCTCTGCTCAAGCCCCTGTGGCTGAGCAACTGTCCCAACCAGACAATTGATATGGGAAAGGGCATCTGCATTATTTTGGGGTTTCCCAGCTCTATGTTCCACCGTGAACCTAAATACTTGAAGAGCAAGGGACCACCTTGTCACCGACCGTTTTTCTCCTTGTTATCACACATCCATTTAAGAGGGGCATGATCCGTGACTATTTTGAATGGTCTCCCCAACAGGTAGTATTTCAGGGCTTTGAAGCCCATTTGTTAGCTAAACATTCCTTCTCAACAATGGCATAGTTTTTCTCATGTCTGTTGAGCTTTCTGCTAAGGTAAACCACTGGGTGCTCCTCCCAGTCTCTGACTTGGGACAGTACAGCACCCAGTCCAGCATCAGAGGGGTCTGTCTGCACCACAAACTCCTTTGTGAAATCTGAGGTCACGAGCACAAGTTGTGCACAAAGGGCTTATTTCAACATTTGAAATGCCTTCTCTGCCTCAGGGGATTCCACTTGATCATGACCGACCCTCTACCCTTTGTCAAATCCATCAGTGGGGCTGCAATGGTGGCAAAGTTGGGTATTAAATGCCTGTAGTACACTGTGATCCACAGAAATGAATGAACTTGTTTTTTATTTATAGGTTGGGGCCACTTTTGTACTGCCTCAATCTTATTGATCTGAGGCTTGAACAGTCCCCAACCAATTATGTAGCCAAGGTATTTGGCCTCCTCCAAGCCTATGGCACATTTTTTGGGGTTGGTAGTGTCTATTCTTATTCAGAAATTCTTTAACGTCCTTCTGTGGGGCCACTGACAAGGTTTCAGTTATGGGTACTTCTGGTGTCACGGGGGCCATGTCCTTTTGGGGGGTTGGCATTGCCAGTAAAGTCTCTCTGTCCTTCCAAGGTTTCAAGAGATTAATGTGATATATTTACTCGGGTTTCCTTTTCCCTGGCTGGTAAACTTTGTAGTTGTAGTTGTAGTTTACCTCCCCTACTCTTTCCATAATCTGAAAGAGACCTTGCCACTTTGCTAGGAATTTACTCTCAACAGTGAGGACTAGTACCTGCACGCTATCACCAGGGTTGAAGATCCGGGTCTTGGCACCCTGATTATAAACCCTTCTCTGGGCCTCCTGGGCTTGCTCCATTTGTTCACATACAAGCGGCATGACAGCAGCGATTCTATCTTGAATCAGTGAGATATGCTCAATGACGCTTCTATAAGGCGTAGCCGCTCCCTCCCACGTTTCTTTTGCAACATCTAGCAATCCCCTGGGATGTCTCCCATACAGTAGTTTAAAAGGGAAGTAACCTGTAGGGGCCTGAGATACCTCCCGTATGGCAAACATGAGGTATGGAAGCAATAAATCCCAATTTCTCCCATCTTGGTCCACCACCTTTTTTAACATGCTTTTGAGCATTTTGTTAAATCTCTCCACAAGACCATCAGTTTGCAGGTGGTAGACAGAGGTATGGAGATTTTGAACTTACACAATTCTTTAGTGACTTGGGACATAAATGGGGTGCCTTGATCCATCAATATTTCTTTTGGAATACCCACACGACTAAATACCTGAACAAGCTATTTGGCAATAGTTTTAGCTGAGGTATTACCCAAAGGAATGGCTTCAGGATATCGCATGGCATAGTTCAGTATTACCAGTATGTGCTGATGGCCCCGGGCAGACTTTACTACTGGTACCACCAGATCCATGCCAATTCTTTCAAAAGGCACTTCAATGATTGGTTATGGTACCAGCGGACTGCGAAAATGGGGCTATGGTGCAGAATACTGACACTCTGGGCACGACTCACAATATTCTTTGACATCTGCATATAACCCGGGCCCCAAAAAAATCTCTGGGTTATTCTCTCCTTGGTCTTCTCTATACTTAGATGTCCCCCCATCATATGACCATGGGCTAAATCTAATACCATCCGGCAATAGGGTTTGGGAACCACTACCTATTCTACCTCCTCCTCCCCTTGCTTTACCACTTGATACAGCAAGTTATTTTTAAGAGCCATGTAGGGAAAAGACACCCCTATATTAGGTTCACCAGGTTCCCCATCTACCATTTTAATGTTTTCTCTGGCTCTATTGAGTGTGGCATCTTAGTTTTTCCATACAAAAATCATTTTTTCTGACCTCTAAGTCAGGCACCACATTCTGTCCACTCTCACTATTAGAGTCAGAGATAATTTCTTGTTCACAACCTTCAGTTGGGGGCTGGATTGCAGCTCCTCCTGCTCCCCAGCCATTACAGAAAAAGGATCTCCCTCTTCCTTGGAAACGCCAACCATTTTCCTTTCAATTTGGTAATCAAAGGGGTCTGGTGTGAGTTCCCGTGTTTCCTCAGCAGGGGAAGCTCTGTAATCCCGACTCCTTTTGTTTTCCCATAAACTCCAAAACTGGGGAAAATCTCTCCCCACTAGGGCTTCATGCAGCAGTGAGGGTACCAACCCCACTGAATGTGTCACTATGCCCCAAGGGGTGTCACCATACTACCAGAATCTAGTAGAGGCGTGACTGGTTTTCCATCAACTGAAATCACACACATTTTTTCCACGTGTTCCTGACATGTTGCAGTATATGTCACCTGTGCAAAAAGAGACATGCTTTTTTTCAAGTAAGCATTATCACATTGCATTGGTTCATCATTTAGGGATCAGTTAGCAGTAATATGACCAAATGCATGGCAGCGATAACATTTTATATTTTCTGTACCCAATCCTTTAAAAGGCCTGATTACTATATGAACACGTATTATTCATGAGATGTTTGCATATGAGATATGTTTACACATTTTACATTTAGCCACTTTGTTTTTTGATTAATATAGGTGTATGGATATTAGAAATTATTATCAATATTTGTTGCATGCGCACTTTATCTACTCATGGAACATGTTTGAAGTTGAGACATTAATTAATTTCACCTGTTTAGGTATTTACTCTGGTCGGTGTACCACACATATTACCCCTGGACAGCATCAGGGGGCAGTAGTATACTCTATAGGGCAATCACTACACTATATATATATATATATATATATATATATATATATATATATATATATATATATATATATATATATATATATATACACACACACACACACACACATACATACACACACACACACACACACACACACACAGGCATAGAAGCAGCACCAGACCCAGCTCTCTATACAGTTTTACTCATGACTCCTACATTCCAGCGTTACTTACTTCTGACCTCTGAACTCTATATTACATACTATTGAGCCCTGTACTCTATGTTACTTACTACTGACCTTTGCACTCTGCACTACTTACCCCTTACCTCTGATCTCTGCAATAGTTGATACCATTTCTGAACTCTGCATGACTTACTATTGACCTCTGAACTTTGTGTTCCTTACTCCTAAACTCTGCACTCTGCGTTACATACTGCTGACCCACGCACTCTGTGTTACTCACGCATGACCTCTGCATTACTTACTACTGACCTTTAAACTCTGTGTTACATACTACTGACTCCTGCACTTTGTGTTACTTACTATTGGCCTGTGAACTCTGCATTAATTACTACTGACCTCTGAATGCTGCATTTCTTACTATTGAACTCTGCATTACATATTACTGACCCCTGCTTTTTGCATTATGTACTTATGACCTCTGCAATCTGTGTTACTTAACCCTTACCCGATCTCTGCATTAATATTTACTGACCTCTGAACTGTGCTTTACCTACTCCTGACTCTGCATCGCATACTACTGACCCATGAACGCTGCGTTACTCATGTCTGACCTCTGCACTCTACATTACTTACTACTGACCTTTGCACTCTGCATTACATATTAATGACCCTTGGACTCTGCTTTACTTACCATTGAACTCTGTTATGTACATGACATTTACATCAAATACTACTGACCCCTGTACTCTGCGCTAATTACTACTGATCTCTGAATTCTGTATTACATACTACTGACCTCTGAAGTCTGCATTACCTACTCCTTACCCCTGCGCTGTGTTTTACATACTACTGACCTCTGCACTCAGTGTTACATAATACTATGGACCTCTGCACTCTGCTATACTAACTCAAGACCTCTGCACACTGCATTACTTACTACTGATTACTTATCACTTTCTCCTGAGTTCTGCACTCTGGGTTACATACTTTTGAGCTCTGGGCTACTTATTACTCAATTCTGATCAATTTACTACTGATCCCAGCACTGTGGGTTACATACTATTGACCTCGGAACTCTGCATTACTTTCTCCTGACTCCTGAACTTTTCCATATTGCTTACCAGGGGCAGACTGACAGCTCATGGGGCCCCCGGGCAATAGAAAATTATGGGGCCACCAGGCTTACAGATGGCCGCCACGCCATGAGTAAGTAACAAACAAAACATTATATAGAGTACAGTAGTCAGGATACAGTACAGTATACATACAATATACACACACATATATACATACACACACACACACACACACACAGTATCTCACAAAAGTGAGTACACCCCTCACATTTTTGCAAATCTTATTATATCTTTTCATGTGACAACACTGAAGAAATGAAACTTTGCTACAATGTAAAGTAGTGAGTGTACAGCTTGTATAACAGTGTAAATTAGCTGTCCCCTCAAAATAACTCAACACACAGCTATTCATGTCTAAACCACTGGCAACAAAAGTGAGTACACCCCTAAGTAAAAATGTCCAATTTGGGCCCAATTAGCCATTTTCCCTCCCTGGTGTCATGTGACTTGTTAGTGTCCCAGGTGTGAATGGGGAGCAGGTGTGCTAAATTTGCTGTTATCGCTCTCACTCTCTCATACTGATCACTGGAAGTTCAACATGGCACCTCATGGCAAAGAACTCTCTGAGGATCTGAAAAAAATAATTGTTGCTCTACATACAGATGACCTAGGCTAGAAGAAGATTGCCAAGACCCTGAAACTGACCGCAGCACAGTGGCCAAGACCATACAGCAGTTTAACAGGACAGGTTCCACTCAGAAGAGGCCTCGCCATGGTCAACCAAAGAAGTTTAGTGCACGTGCTCAGCATCATATCCAGAGGTTGTCTTTGGGAAATAGATGTATGAATGCCGCCAGCATTGCTGCAGAGGTTGAAGGGGTCATCCCATCAGTGCTCAGACCTTACGCCGCACACTGCATTAAATTGGTCTGCATGGCTGTCATCCCAGAAGGAAGCCTCTTCTAAAGATGATGCACAGGAAAGACCGCAAACAGTTTGCTGAAGACAAACAGACTAAGGACATTAATTATGGGAACCATGGGACCAAGATAAATATATTTGGTTCTGATGGTGTAAAGCGTGTGTGGCGGCAACCAGGTGAGGAGTACAAAGACAAGTGTGTCTTGCCTACAGGCAAGCATGGTGGTGGGAGTGTCATGGTCTGGGGCTGCATAAGTGCTGCCAGCACTGGGGAACTACAGTTCATTGAAGGAACCATGAATGGCAACATGTACTGTGACACACTGAAGCAGAGCATGATTTCCTCCCTTCGGAGACTGGGCAGCAGGACAGTATTCCAACATGATAACGACCCCAAACACACCTCCAAGATGACTACCACCTTTCTAAAGAAGCTGAGGGTAAAGGTGATGGACTGGCCAAGCATGTCTCCAGACCTTAACCCTATTGAGCATCTGTGGGGCTTCCTCAAGTGGAAGGCGGAGGAGCGCAAGGTCTCTAACATCCACCAGCTCCGTGATGTCGTCAGGGAGCAGTCCAGTGGCAAACCATGAAGCTCTGGTATGTTGAGTTATTTTGAGGGGACAGCAAATTTACACTGTTATACAAGCTGTACACTCACTAATTTACATTGTAGCAAAAACGTGAGGGGTGTACTCACTTTTGTGAGATACTGTACATATATACAGTATCTCACAAAAGTGAGTACACCCCTCACATTTTTGTAAATATTTTATTATATCTTTTCATGTGCCAATACTGAAGAAATGGCACTTTGCTACAATGTAAAGGGGTGAGTGTACAGCTTGTATAACAGCGTAAATTTGCTCTCCCCTCAAAAAAAAATCAACACACAGCCATTTATGTCTAAACCACTGGCAACAAAAGTGAGTACGGACCTAAATTTGGTGAAAATGTCCAAATTGGGCCCAATTAGCCATTTTCCCTCCCTGGTGTCATGTGAATCTTTAGCGTTATAAGGCCTCAGGTGTGAATGGGGAGCAGGTGTGTTAAATTTGGTGTTATCACTCTCATCCTCTCATACTGGTCACTGGAAGTTCAACATGGCACGTCATGGGAACTCTGAGGATCTGAAAAAAAGAATTGTTGCTCTACATAAAGATGGCCTAGGTTATAAGAAGATTGGCAAGACCCTGAAACTGAGCTGCAGCATGGTGGCCAAGACCATACAGTGGTTTAACAGGACAGGTTCCACTCAGAACAGGCCTCGTCATGGTCGACCAAAGAGGTTGAGTGCACGTGCTCAGCGTCATATGCAAGAATGCCCGCAAACAGCTTGCTGAAGACTAGAGTTGATCAAACACCTGGACGTTCGGGTTCGGCCGAACTTTCCGGAAACGTTCGGGGTCGGTACCGAACGTCATCCAAACTTTAACCCGGACCCCGAACCCCATTGAAGTCAATGGGGACCGGAACTTTTCGGCACAAAAATGACTAAAAAAGTCCTGGAAAGTGCTAGAGGGCTGCAAAAGGAAGAAAATGGGAGAATGGGAGATGTTATTAGATCTGCAATCTGTCCCTCAAAGCAGTAGTAATCTCTACCTGTTCCAGTATCAGATCGTTCTGTAATATGATCGTTCTGTAATGCAGGATGAGAGATCGTTCTGTAATCAGATCTTTCCGTAATGCATGATGAGATGTTATAGATCTACAATCTGTCCCTCAAAGCAGTAGTAGTAATCTCTACCTAGTTATTATCACTGCAATCTGTCCCTCACAATCTGTCCCTCACAGCGCCGGCAGCATCCTCTCCCTACACTAACCTGAGAGCATGTGAAATGCAGCACTGTGACTCCAGCCTCATATAGAGGCTGGGTCACATCATGCACTGGCCAATCACAGCCATGCCATTAGTAGGCATGGCTGTGATGGCTTCTAGGGAAAACCAGTGAAACGCTTGTCGATTGGCTGCCCTGCAGCTATTCAACATGCGTGATAAAATACCAAAACCCAGAACCCGAACGTTTTCCCGAACGTTCGGGTTCGGATTCGGGAAACGGACACCCGAAAGTTCGGTACGAACCCGAACTTTACAGTTCAGGTTCGCTCAACTCTACTGAAGACAAACAGACTAAGGGCATGGATTACTGGAACCATGTCCTGAGGTCTGATGAGACCAAGATAAACTTATTTGGTTCAGATGGTGTCAAGCCTGTGTGGCGGCAACCAGGTGAGGAGTACAAAGACAAGTGTGTCTTGCCTACAGGCAAGCATGGTGGTGGGAGTGTCATGGTCTGGGGCTGCATGAGTGCTGCCGGAAATGGGGAGCTACAGTTCATTGAGGGAACCATGAATGCCAACATGTACTGTGACATACTGAAGCAGAACATGAACCCCTCCCTTTGGAGACTGGGCCGCAGGGAAGTATTCCAACATGATAATGACCCCAAACACACCTCCAAGACGACCACGGCCTTGCTAAAGAAGCTGAGGGTAAAGATGATGGACTGGCCAAGCATGTCTCCAGACCTAAACCCTATTAAGCATCTGTGGGGCATCCTCAAACAGAAGGTGGTGGAGTGCAAGGTCTCTAACATCCCCAGCTCCATTATGTCATCATGGAGGAGTGGAAGAGGACTCCAGTGGTAACCTGTGAAGCTCTGGTAAACTTCATGCCAAGAAGGTTAAGGCAGTGCTGGAAAATAATGGTGGCCACAGATTATATTGACACTTTGGGCCCAATTTGGACATTTTCACTTAGGGGTGTACTCACCTTTGTTGGCTGCGGTTTAGGCATTAATGGTTGTGTGTTGAGTTATTTTGAGGGGACAGCAAATTTACACTGTTATACAAGCTGTACACTCACTACTTTACATTGTAGCAAAGTGTCATTTCTTCAGTGTTGTAACATGAAAAGATATAATAAAATATTTACAAAAATGTGAGGGGTGTACTCACTTTTGTGAGATACTGTACATACAGTATACATATACACAGTCACACACACACACACCAGCTGCCAGCACTTTTCACCCAAACATCAGCCTGATTGCACACACTGCTGCTGCCCCCATCTCCTGGCATGCTGGAACTTGTAGTGCCCCGGCAGCTCACAGTCACATTAGGAGGTAATGCAGGAGAGGAGGATGATGTGTCTGTGTAGTGGTGTGTGTGGAGGGCAGGTAATGAGTAGGGAGGTGAGCAGAGATTTGGGGAGAAGTTCCCCAGGAGAAGTGCACTTCTCCCACAGAAGATCGCTCTAACAGCCTCAGCTGCTAGAGGAAACACAGCCTCCCCACCCAGGTAAGCACTGACAAGAATACATTCAGTTCAGTCGGCTTACCTTATATCAGGCAGCCGTCCATCCCACACTGCAGGCTGTGTCCCCTCCTCCCTCACCCGTCCTCCAGCACTCTTCTTCTCCTGCTCCTATGTCGAATAAAGCGTGCTGGAGAAGGGGGCGGGTGCACTGTATTCCTATTGGTTGAGGAGGCAGTGGAGAGGTGGGGCAGCTATAGCCTCGGGATTTTCACATCAAAAGAACGTCAGTATCAGAGATCAATGTAAAAAACACACATTTTTACAATCTGTCCCTGGTCTTATTGAGGCTGGTAATCCTGATGGGGCCCCCTAGTGGCCAAGGGCCCTCAGGCATTGCCCAAGTGCCCTAATGGTCAGTCCGCCCCTGTTCCTTACTTATTAATTAGGCCTTTCTAGGTTATCTCCTTAAAAATAGTAAATAAATAAGCATGCTACAACCCGGTGATGTTTGATGTCTCCCATGTTGTTCAGTAGATCTCCACTTTTACAGGGTTGCCTTTCCCTGTGCTAGGGGAACAGCATTAGCATAGCATTTTTTACCCTTTTGCATAAAATTGTAACTATTTATAAAGATTTTTTGTCTTCCCCTGGATCATCTGTGGGTTTATGGCTCTGTAGATTCAGGTTTTAAATGTATTCATTGGTTGGCCTTTATTCAACCTAACTATAGAATACATACACAAGATTACCAAAAGTATTGGGACGCCTGCCTTTACAAGCACATGAACTTTAATGGCATCCCAGTCTTAGTCCGTAAGATTCAATATTGAGTTGACCCACCCTTTGAAGCTATAACAGCTTCAACTCTTCTAGGAAGGCTGTCCACAAGGTTTAGGAGTGTGTTCGTGGAAATAATTGACCATTCTTCCAGAAGCGCATTTGTGAGGTCAGGCACTGATGTGCACAAGAAGGCCTGGCTCGCAGTCTCCACTCTAATTCACCCCAAAAGGTATTCTAATCGGTTTTAGGTCAGGACTCTGTGCAGGCTAGTCAAGTTCCTCAACCCCAAACTCGCTCATCCATGTCTTTATGGACCTTGCTTTGTGCACTGGTACAACATTATTTGATGGAAGGGGGAGATTATGGTGTGGGGTTGTGTTTCAGGGGTTTGATTGGCCCCTTAGTTCCAGTGAAGGGAACTCTTAAGGTGTCAGCACACCAAGACATCTTGGACAATTTCATGCTCCCAACTTTGTGGGAACAATTTGGGGATGACCCCTTCCTGTTTCAACATGACTGTACACCAGTGCACAAACAAGGCTTGCAGACCCTCAGCCATTTTCCCGCACCTGCAGCACAAGCTCTGCCCCTTTCCCCGGGATGCTTTGGGGCCAGCATCCCGCTGCTTTCTCCCTGCTAAACAGAATCCTCCCACCCAGGCAGTTAATTATTCTTTGCCTACCAGGAAATGCACTCCCTTCTGACAGCCACTCTCTCAGGCAAACTCAGTGTCCACAACAAAATAAACACAGCAGCCCTCTCCTGTACACATATGCATTAGACAGTCTATATAACTCCCCAGCTACTGATCCTCTGGCGGTTGCTATTGGCAACATCAGCATGCACTGAGGGAAATCCCGACCTAAGCACCCAGAGCTCCCAGAGGTAGTGCTAACCCCCACAGGGGCCAAAAATATGAACTGGTTCTTTCCCAGTACAGGGGCCACCAGTCACCTAAACAATAGTCCATTTACTCTGGCTCCAATAAACAGTCTAGTGGTTGGGACATGGGATACTCCAAAACGCATAGCAAACAGCAATTGGTGTACAATGTTCTCCTGCAGCAAATATGAACAATGAACTGTCTATTCCCTCACAGCTGAAGACCATAGGGCAAGTCCCTTGAGCTTGAGGTTACCTTGCGCCAATACATCAAGGGGGTGAATAAGGTTCAGAAGGGCAGTCTTTTCAATATGAAACCAAAATCAAGAACACGGGGACATGACCTCAAACTAACTGGGGGGAAGTTCAAAACTAATCTTAGAAAGTATTATTTTACTGAAAGGGTGGTTGATGATTGGAATAAACTACCAACAGAGGTTGTGAGACAGTCAACAGTAAATGGCTTCAAACATGCTTGGGATAAACATAAATCCATAGTCAGACAACAAGGTTAATGTAAAAAAAAAAAATATAAAAAAAAATAAATAAATAAATAAATAAAAAGGGGCAGACTCGATGGACTACTCAGTCTTTTTCTGCTGTCACTTTTCTATGTTTCTATGTTTCTTACTGGTACCCAATGCGTTCTCCAGAACACTCTTCAGTCACAGGAATTTATGGCCCTTGTGACAGACCCAACCGGGACTGGGGCTTTTGGAGAGGACTAAGGGCAAGCCTCCTACCCACTGATTAAGGCCCCTGGAGAGCAGATCATTCACAAATGATGGACAACCACTGATAGCGAGGCTTGGATTCATTCTCTGAATAAGGACAATAAAGCTTTCCTTCTGGAGTGGATGGAAAGAGGTAATGTTAATTTTGGACAAGTTAATGGTCAGAGGGAATATGGTGGCCCTCCTGCAGACTGGGTTGGAGAGGCTCCTTCACTTGGGACAGAAATAGTTATCAACAATCTCCCTCAAGAAATCTATAAAGATTAATAACTTCTACTGAATCAGACTGCTGGAACATGGTATGGGTTGGTCTCATGGACTGCTGTAGATGGGTGCTGGCTAGTCTGTGGTGGGGTGGGATGGGATCACTGTTTGCACACCTAGGTATGCATTCCCATTGGGCTAACTCTTGGAGGTATCTATGATGAGAATAGCCTTGTGTCCCCTTTAGCTCGTTATCTAAACCACTGTGTGATGTTTTGGGTAAATATTTGCTTTTATTGTTGTGACTGACCTACTTCTGAAATGTATAAAAACCTGTATTTCTGTTTAATAAACAGTCATTCCTTTGGAGCTTACCTCAACATCTTGTCTATGTACAATGCTTGGGGTAACGGGGCTGCTATTAGCTCTCGGCCTGCTGGAACAGTTTGGAGGGCACCAGGCACTGCTTGGCGTAAACACCTATTTGGGGTGCCATATGGTTCCATCACAGTCATAACTCAGAGGTCCCCAGGGCAGCTGCACACCTTACAGCTTCCTCCAGGCACAATCCAGTGATTAAAACAGTCTCTCTCTAGAACATGTCCCTTTGGAGAAGTCCTGCAGTCAGTTCCAGATCACCTGCAGGTCCCAGCTCTACACCACTGAGACCTCACAAAACAACAACACAGTCTATACAGTAGGTTGCCTAAGGGGCAACATCCCCTGAAGCTGGGAACTTCCTTGCGGGGGAAAGACAATCCCTTCAGAGCTCCGGACTATCAGCTCCCCAGCCACCATCTGGGTGTACCTCCCCAGGGATTGGTTAGATCCTGATCAATATTCAGGTTGGCTATTGAATTCTCCCACCCTAAGATCTAGAAGCTTTTTATAGAGGCAGGCAGAAGCAATCAAACTCCCAGCCTGTGAAACCCTAAACAGACCAGGCCAAACAATCTTTGCTCTCCTGATTACAGAGGTAGTCAAAAAGCTAAATTTACCAAACAGCCTGAATATGAGGGTGCTACCAGTGGCGTCACTAGGGTTGGGGTCACCCGGAGCGGAAAACCATGGTGGCACCCCCCCTCCAAGTATAGTCCCCCCTCAGTACAGACCCACACTCCGTCAATACAGATCCCTCTCCAAGTATAGTCCCCCCTCATTATAGACCGCCCCATCCACTAAGTACAGACCCCCTCCCTCAGTATAGACCCCCCACTAAGTATAAACCCCCTCTATCAGTATAGACCCCTCCCATCAGTACAGACCCCCCACTAAGTATAAACACCTCCATCAGTATAGACCCCCATCAGTACAAACCCTCCAGGACAAACCATCCCCTCCTCCATCAGTACAGACCCCCCCCCCACCCAGGACAAACCCTCCTCCATCAGTACAGACCCCCTCAGA
>BLSH010338731.1:115919-137675 GCA_018402905.1 Glandirana rugosa | reverse complement strand
TCGCACCCAACAGTCGCGGACCCCGCTCCATTGATTAAACGCGGGGGGGTTGAGCGCCTGAATGGATAAAAGTCGATCGAGGCCAGACCAGTGTACTAGGACACAATCAGTCGACACCGACTTCCCCTCTCCTCTCGCACGAACTGTTACCGACGATTTCAGACCTCACCACTGTAGTACGTACCCATGGATACAGGGTAGACAACAGCCACGAGTAAGGAGAGGGGACGTATGTGGTGACCGAGTGTGTCCCCTACCGTACTGGCCTGTCGGACTTTTATTCACAACGTAGAAAATATGTATCCAATCGGTAGTATTATAAAAGATGCAACACTTATTTTCAGGCTGTCCGGTCATGCCATCCCCTGTGTGAGCCAGTGGTGTATGCAGGGGAGAGGAATGAGCACCGACAACAGATGGGACATAGGTACCCATGCATGATGTCACCACTCCAGACTTTAGCAGCCATTGTCAAGCACGCTCTCCTCTCCCCTTCAGCCACAGCTGACTAACACAGGATCATGTGACCAGACCGGAGCTAGCTGAAAATAGGTAAGTCCGCGAGTTGGGGGGGCGCAAATTAGTTACCTCGCCCCAGGCGCTGACAACCCACGCTACGCCACTGCCTTTGGCTGAATTAGAGCAGAGACTGTGAGCCAGGCCTTCTCATCCAACATCAGTGCCTGACCTCACAAATGTACTTCTGGAAGAATGTCCAAACATTTCCATAGACACACTCCTAAACCTTATGGACAGTCTTCCTTGAAGAGTTGAAGCTGTTATAGCTGCAAAGGGTGGGCCAAATCAAATTTTAACTCTATGACCTAAGACTGGGCTGCCATTAAATTCATGTGTGTGTAAAGGCAGGTGTCACAATACTTTTGGCTAGATAGTGTATCTGGCAAGATTTGCAATGGTGGTGGAAACCTCCTACACATAAATACTACAATTAGACATCATTTATGTAAGGCCCATAGCCACAAGTTATGTTTAACAACATAGAGAGAACAAACAACATCTCTACATAAAGTGGCTTGCTTGGGATTTGAAACCAGGAACTTGTGAGCCACTGAGCTGCTACATATGGAACCCTCCTACCCATATATACTGCATTTCTTTGGACATATAGGAGGTGGAATTACATTAGTCAGGAGTTATTCTTCTTGATTTATTCTGTGATATTTGGTGGTTCTTGGTGTGTGAGTGTAGAATGTTACCGTCTGTCCATGTTTGGGAATAACATTTTTATTTCTGGTGTTGGTACACATATCACATTTTTTGGGGTCAAATTATTATTTAGAAATAATAAAAAATTGTGATTTGTTTTAAATTTGCATAAGGAATGGTATTGTTTGTGGTTTGTAAAGACACCTGTGTGAGTTTGGGGAAATATTTTTGTGAACTGGACATCAACAAGTGAAAGTGACAGAAAAAAATATATTTTACCAAAACATGAAAACATTACACATTCTAGCATTCTTAAAAACAAAATAGATGATGGGGAAGCAACATTGTTGCAAGGACAATTTCTTTGAGAGAAAGATACATTTCATCTCACCATGAAAAGGATTTCTTTGGGGAAGTTACAATTGTACCATTAGGCCCCTTTCACACTGAGCGGATCCGCTCAGAGGGGTCCGCCAGCTCAGCGGGAGATCGCTCCGATGATCTCCTCTGAGCCGGCAGATGACAGCTCCGTCTCTGCACTCTGTGCAGGGACGGACCGGTCAGCTCCCCGCTCTCCTTTATGGGGAGATCGGATGGAAACGGATCTGCCTGTCTGTTTTCATCCTATCCCATCCAATCCGATCCACTAGACGGATGGGTGAACGTATCACCCATACGTCTATTTTGAGCGGATCAAGTCGGATCGGATGTCAGCGGACACATCTCCGCTGACATCCGACTGCCCATAGAGGTCTATGGGTGGCCCTCTCGGATCCCTCTGAAAAACTGACAGACGGATCAGAGCGGTCCGATCGTGTGAAAGGGGCCTCAGAATCAATGGCTGAAACTTGCATTGGGCTACATAACTCTCATTTTCACTCCCAATAAACTCCCTTTAAACCAGTGCTAATTTTGGTATTTACTATAGTGCCCTATAAAAAAGCCATGGGACCTAAAATGAGAGCCGTTTCATGTCTGAGCATGCTCAGTTGTGCTCAGTTGTGCTCTGCACCTAGTTGTAAAGAGATGGGGAATTTATCTCTCTCAGACTTTTAACAATATTTCAGTGTAAAAATCTTTTTCACACAGTTTAAAAGCAGATTATCGTAAAACAATATACCACATATTTTAGTATTATTTCGGGGATCCTATCATGCATAAAACATTATTTCCATGTATAATTCTCCAGGTCCTGACCAGAGTAAGGGTTTGGGTGCTATCTGTTGCCTGAAAGCTATAGTGATTTTTGCTCCAGTGCTATTGTGAATTCCGCTTGGGTGCTAATTAGCATGATTGCGGTAATTTTGCTGCTAATTAATGGCCGGCGCTATAGTAAATGACCCCCTAAGTGACACTATTGACACTTTTTTTTTGGAGACCAGTGACACCGATACAGTGATCAGAAAAATATGCACTGTCACTGAACTAATGACACTGGCAGGGAAAGGGTTAACATCATGGGCGATCAAAGTGTTAAATGTGTCCCTAGGGAGTCCTTTCTAACTGTGTGGGGTATGCTTTAACTGTGAGAAGACAAAGATCCATGTTCCTCCTTAGCAGGAACTTAGCAGGAACTTAGCAGGAACACAGGTCTTCCCTTGTCACAGAATGGCGATCTGTCTTGTTTCTGCCTCTATTGGGAATGATCGGCGGGTCTCAGCGGACATCTGGTCCGTCGGACCGACTGATTGGCTTCCACTGTGTCGTTTGCTCATCGCAGACCCAGGAGGGGCGAAATCGTGTACCTGTATGTGATTTCACGCAGAGGAGCCACCGCCCCGCAGTACATATACGTGGGGAAGTTGGCAAGAGGTTAATGTTTAATGATTTATTTTCATCTATTGTGTGCAGTTAACTAGCAAGCACTATTTTATGTTTATACTGTATACAGAAATACATTTTAATAAGAATAGCATGCAGAAATATATTTTAATTTTAAAAAATGTGAGAATATAGCATATGGCATTATGGAACCAGCAACCATATTTTTGTAGCATATCTAAGCTCAAAAATTTAATATATTGCAGTTTATCTAGTCCTTAGATGTGGTGGTTGCATTTGTTTTTTGGGGTTTTTCAGGCCTTTTTTCCTTTCTTTTCACCTAGTAATCTGCCTTTGTTCATATCCATTACATGAGGGACAATGAGATAATTTGTTTACATAAATACCATTGCTTCCTGCTTCCAGTTCAGCTCACAGGAAGTATAAAGAACACTGCCTTTTGGGAAGATCAACAGGTATTTTATGTACTTGCTGAAAATGTTATGAGCCTGAAAATTTCTACTGCAGCCACCACACCTAAAGATTGGCAAGCTGAAATATATTTGCAATATATTATATTTGTGCTCTTGCGCTTAGTTGGTCTGAACATTCACTCTGGATGGGCAACTAATAGGTTCCGGTATCCCTGATAATTATTTAATTATTTTAAATATCTGTACTAAGGTTGGAAGAACCCCTAGCAATCCTAGCATCCTCTGAGCATATAGTGGGAGACAATTGTATGGCCACATTGTTGGTTTACGATTATGGAGTTTTTAACCTAGCCCAAATGAAGTGGTCATAACTACTTGTATTACTAGCTTAATAAAATAAATATATATATATACATATATATTTAAAACTAAAATATAGTAAACCGTATCGAAGACCAACATTCAACATTTTTTTTATAGTTTTGAAGTAGGAAAGACTAGATAAGTACAGAGAGACAATAAAAACTTACACAGGTTTTTAATCATTATCTACTCTATCAAGATCTAAAAAAAAAAGTTCTGACTTTAGATATGCTTTAGGCCTCCCAATCCAAATAAGGACTAATCCATCCAAATAAGAACCCCAATTTGACCATACTTGAATAAGCCAACCTGATCTGACAATCTTTTCTCTTTTTAGACTTGAATCAATGGGAACCTGTTTGATAGAAATTAATATGGAGATTGCTTAACATGTTCTGTACTAAACATTGAATGTACATGTCAAGTGAAAAAGGAATCCCCCATGGGTCTGTTCATTCAGAAATGGACAGTCATACCATTTATGTGGGCCAGTGTACTCATTAACTCATATTTTCGACTTGCCAATACCATAAGGTTTGAATGCTATTAAATGTAGGTAACCTAAATGAATGTTCTTCTTTGACCCAATGTAGGTGAGGGTCACAAAACGGATCTACAGACAGTCGCTAATTTGTAAACCATAAAAGTCACTGTGACGTACTGGCGCAGAGACGCAAACTTCTGTGCTGATAACTTTATTTGTATAAAATACATTAGAAGCAAACAAAGGCTGATTGTTCTACCCTACTCTTTTTCTCAGCTTAAACATGTATAGGCCTAAGTAGCCTCAGGTGGCAACACTGACAAAGATAATAAGCTCCCTTGATTCTGCAAAATGGGGAATATAAAGCTGATGATTTATTCATGAAGCGATCATACACAAAACAGCAGGAGCAGTTTGTCTAAAGTGCTGCTAACCATTCGGAGACAAATGTTGCACACCAAGCAACTATATTTAACAATTGAGCAAATTATGGCTGTTAGAAAAGATAAAATATAAATAATTCTATGGGTCTGATGCTAGGCATCAAGGGGTTTTCGGTTGTGTAATAACATATATTTCTCCTCACACAGCTGTTAAGTAGCTGATAAACAAATAATGCTTACATAATTCTATCTGCCCACACCAATCAGGATATCCTAATTGACTTTATAGAATTTACAACTGTGCACCCCTTCACAACCAGGAAGGTTCACCCAATTTTCTTTTTCAGCCTTCCTGTTTTAATGAAGAAACAACTTCCTCTCAAAATACTGGAGCTAGCATTAAATATGTAAATGGTCAAGAAATAACCCATATGTTAGTGTAACAAAGTTATTGCATGCATATACATTTATTCATTGTGTTGTAAGCTGCAAACCAGGCAGTTGACATCAAGGGGACATTTTTATAATTGGTGTATCACTAAGTTTTAAAATAAATACTTTTGGATAGGCATAAAGCATCCAACACTTTAGTTTTGACACATATCAATCAACTTTGCTGTACAGCTCTGATGTTTGCTTCATGCAGGCACCACAAATGGCTGGCTTGGTGTTGTGTTCTCTTGTGTTTTTTAATTTTTGTTTCTATCTCCAATTTTTATTTTTTGATTAAATACTCCAGAGACAAACTTTTAAACAAACAATAGTTTACTTCACAGACATTTTTTCTGTTTTCACCCACACTGTAAGTTATATTGTGGAAATCTTAAATGGGGTAGCTGAACCTCTCTATGGGTCTTGGAGGAGACACAGGAGATGCCAGCAGAGGAAGAGTGCCAGGATGCTGGCAAAGTCCAGACAGTGGGGATTTTGAATATCACTTGATGCGAGACAGCTGTCGTATCTGTGCTCAATGGCTAACAAACTGCATGAACTACTACTATTTAACAACACAAATACTGATTTTGCTGTATCTGCTGCACTGTGTTTCACCAAAACCTGTCTTACTGATTCCATTCTGGGCAATGTACTACATCTAATGGGCTTCCAACTCCACCATGCAGACCATGTAAAGGAGAAAAGAAGAGACAGTCCTCATCTAGAGTCACAATTCATGAACTGCAAGCCTTTTTGTTTGCCTT
Source organism: Glandirana rugosa (assembly GCA_018402905.1). NCBI lineage: Eukaryota > Metazoa > Chordata > Amphibia > Anura > Ranidae > Glandirana > Glandirana rugosa. Next base: position 131,884 of record BLSH010338731.1, on the reverse strand, counting down.
TGGATTTTTCCTCCATTATTCCCAATGGTGTTTACATCAAACCTCAAGCCTCCCTCACTGAGGTATTAAAATATCTGGCGGAACAGAAAATCAGCATTGAATAGACCTTTCTAGATTCATTTCATCATCATCCTTGAGGATTTTACACTGAAACATTACAAGGTAATAAAGAATGCTTACCACTCTGTTCCCCATGTGTTCTTTGGTCTCTCCAATCACTGCATGGTTCATCTCCTTTAAACATAGAGGCAAAAATTGAAATCTGCAGAGCGCGTAGTTAAAACTGTGAATAGAAGGGCCAAGGGGGAAAATCTGAAGCTACAAGCCTGTTTTGACTGTACCGACCTAACACAGCCTATTCACACCTCTTTATCATTGTATTTTCTGATAAGTCTACCCCAGTTGGACTCCCCCATCTTTTGACTGTATTTGCCTCTGCAACAGTAGATGAGACTGAACACAATAATTACATAGCTTTTCATTATAAGAACTACAGAGCCTTCTTACCCTTAACATGTTTGTATTGCACCACATTGTGGTTAAAGTGATTGTAAAGTCTTGTTTTTTTAAATTAAAAATAACAAACATGTTATACTTACCTGCTCTGTGCAGTGGATTTGCACAGAGCAGCCCAGATCCTCCTCTTCTTTGGTCCCTCTTCGGTGCCCCAGCCCCTCCCTCCTGTTGAGTTCCCCCCACAGCAAACAGCTTGCTATGGGGGCACCTGAGCCGAGCCACAGCTTCCTGTGTCCATTCATGGTCCAGCCCCACCCCCTTTCACTCCTCATAGGCTGACTGACTTTGACAGCAGCAGGAGCCAATAGTGCAGCACTGCTGCCTCAGCCAATGAGGAGGAGAGTCCCAGGCAGCTGAGACAATCCTACAACATCGCTGGATCTAGATGGGGCTCAGGTAAGTATTAGGGGGGCTGAGGGGGGCTGCTGCACACAGAAGGCTTTTTATCTTAATGCATTCTAAAAAAAACTTCTGCCTTTACAACCACTTTAACCCTAATATAGATTTGCTGAGCATTCTGTAATTCTATCGCTAATATCTTTGTATTGGTGAAGCATAAGCGGTTTGGTTCTTACTTCTGTGTGCTGTCTTTATAATACACAATGGAAAACATACTAAAAATGATTGTTAAAAGAAATCCCAAATCAAATCATAAAAGCAGCATCTATGAGACCTTAAGTCAGAACTATAGGCAAAATCTTTTTCATTCTGAATAGAGCAACCCCTTCAGATTTTTTTTTTTGCCATCTGTGTTCCATTTTAGAGATTTCCTTCACGTGCTGTCCCATAGCCAAACAAGAGGTGAGAAGAAATCCCTTCAAATTAAGAAAATGCTTTGGGGACTCCCAGGTCACCAGAACTAGTGTCCCCATTGGAAGATTTCCGCTCTGTTACTTTTCTGGGGACAACCAAAAAATTTGGATTTGCTCTTTCAATGATAATGGTAAACAGGCAAATAGGGAGGGTGAATCTCTTTAAAGGGGACACTGACTGCAATAAAAACAGACTGCAATAAAAACTGACCGGGGCTCTAATCTCTCTCCACTCTATGCAAAACTAAAAGTTTTCCCTTTAGTTATACTGTAAGTCTAATTTCTGATGTTTTGTTAATGACCCTGTGGGGTCAAACTTTGCAGCTCACTAGACAACAGCAAACTCTAATCAGAGATCAAATCTGTGTTCATTGCATATTCACTTCATGGGGATTTTGCAGACAACTGGCAGAAAGGTCAAGCAACAAAAGGAATATTTAGTGAAACTTAATAAGATCATTTCAGAAACAAATTCGATATTTTAGCAACACTGTACAGTAAAAGTCAGATTAGCCATTAACGTATTTAATGCCATTTTTATAGTTAGATTACTGCCCAAATGAAACTTGCGTAAAAGTATGAGGGTTGGTTGTAAGCATATGTTAATAGAAAATGTTATCAAAATTACTGTTTGATGCTAAATTCGCCCTTCTGTATTTTTGATAATACCAACAATCGTAATCAACCACTGGATAAAAGAGTTTGAAAAGTGGACCCCAGACTTGAATGTAAAAATATTTTATTGTGGGAATAAAAAACAACGGGCCAGAAACCTTGGCAATTTTTTCTTAGCGTTTGAAAGGTCGTAATCAGGACACCGCTATCTGAATATTTTCAACAACTGTCTACCTACAATGATAGAGTGTTTGTCTGGGATTACGTTATTTTTGACGAGGCTCACAAAATTAAGACCCCCAACAAAGACTGCAAAGTCTTGTGCTGCATTGACTGCCAAAACTCGCATCCTCCTTACTGGCACACCAATTCAAAACAATTTACTTTTGGTCTTTGTATGACTTTGCTTGTCAAGGGACATTACTTGGGACCTTAGCGACTTTCAAAAAGCACTATGAAAATTCAATAACTAAGGGTAAAGAGAGAGATGCTACTGCAAGTGAAAAAGCTCTTGGAGAAAAAAAATTCTATTGATCTCATGAACATTATCAAGCCTTACTTTCTGAGAAGAACAAAAAGTGACGTACAAAAAGAAAAGGCTTCAAAACAGCTCTCAGTCAGAGAGTCAAGCAATTAAGATGCCTTCTCATACCAGAAAGAATGACCTGATCATATGGATGTACCTATTGGCCATTCAGGAAGAGATCTGTAAAAAAGTTTATATATTTGGACCACATTAAGGAATTACTGGCAACTACAAGGTCACCTCTGGCAGAGCTGAATGTGCTAAAAAACCTTGTGTAACCACCCCAGACTTTTGCCGGCAAAAGAACATGGTGGCTGGCTAGGGCTCATCTTCCAACATGCCTCCCTCCAGTCCAAGAAGACTAAGTTTGATCATCTTTCTGATGAGGCTCTGTTTGAAGAGTCTGGAAAACTCCTTTTTCTAATTGAGCTTCTTCATAAACTCCTAGAAGAAGGCCACAGAACTCTTGTTTTTTCTCAGTCAAGAAAAAATGCTTGACATGGTTAATCGTATTTTGACAAAGGATTTCAGATTATGCACATTGATGGTAGTGTTACCCTATTAGAAAGGGAGAAAAGAATATGTTTGTTTCAATGGGATAGAAATTACTCTGTACTGTTAATCACCCAGGTCGGTGGCGTTGGACTAACTTTAACTGCAGCAGACTGTGTTGTGATTTTTGAGCCAACCTGGAATCCAGCGACTGATGCTCAAGCTATTGATAGAGCGTATCGAACAGGATAGGAAGCCAACGTGGTCATTTACAGGCTCATAACACGTGAGACGTTGGAAGAGAAAATGTACCGACAACAAATCTTTAAAGATTCTATATTCAAACTACCGGTGACACACAGAATCCTTTTCGCTATTTTTCAAAGCAAGAGTTAAAGGTGCGGTTTACTTTAGAAGATGCGCATATGTCTACAACCCAGATCCAGCTTCAAAATATGCACTCATCTCAAAGAATCACTGACGCCAATCTGGATAAACACATCAGCAACCTATGCAAGTAAGTCATTTTTGGCATTTCTGTCCATTACCTCATCTATGCAAATGAGATGCCCAGCCAGGACGATGAATGTGAGAATGAGCATGAAGCACTTTACATTAACCCCTTCAGATCCGCCCAAGTACGGCTCCAGCGTGGATCTGAATTTCTGGGAGGACGTCCATGGGCCTCGTCCCCTGTGCACGCTCCCAGCGCGCACTCACAGGCAGCGGCGGGCACGCGCGGCACACTGCATGCTGCGTGAGCATGCCCACGAGTCGGGCGGACTCAATGTCCGCCCGTGACCCGCGATTGCCTGTCAGGGCTGCAGAACGGGGAACCACCAATGTAAACACGGCGGTTCTCCATTCTGTGAAGTGGGACATGACAGATCTACGGATCCCTGTGATCAGGATCAGTGAGAGCTGTTATGTCCCGGCCAGCCCAGCCCCCACACCGTTATAACACAATGAGGGAACACAGTTAACACCTTCACTGCCCCCTTAGTGTTAACCCCTTCACTGCCAATGACATTTAAACAGTAATCAGTGGATATTTAAATTTCTGATCGCTGTATAACCGTCATTGGTCCCAAAAAAAATGTCCAACATGTCTGCCCCAATATCAAAGTCCCGATAAAAATCACAGATCGCCGTCATTACTAGTAAAAAAAAAAATAATAAAAACGCCATAAATCAATTACCATAGTTTGTAGACGTGATAACTTTTGCACAAACCAATCAATATACGCTGATTGTGGGTTTTTTTTACCAAAAATATGTAGAAGAATTTGTATCGGTCAAACCCGATGAATAATTTTTTTTTTATATATATATATTTTTTGGATTTGTATTATTTATAGCAAAAAGTAAAAAATATTGTTCTTTTTTCACAATTGTCGCTCTTTGTTTGTTTATAGCACAAAAAAAAACCCCGCAGAGGTGATCAAATGCCACCAAAAGAAAGCTCTATTTCTGGTAAAAAAAAATGTTAAAATTTTGTTTGGGTACAACACCGCACGGCCGCGCAATTGTCATTCAAAATGCGACAGCGTTGCAAGCCAAAAATTGGTCTGGGCAGGAGGGGGGTTTAAGTGCCCAGTAAGCAAGTGGTTAAAGAGCGGACGCAGAAAGCTCAGGAGCTTGTACAAATGGAATCTCAAATGAATGAGCAGCTAATAGAACATATAAGAGAGGGAATTGAAGGAGCTTGTCTGCGGCAGATACCTCTCCCAGAAAAACCCAAACAAAGAACTCTACCCAACTCGAAACTGGTAACTTCTCCTCCTCCTGTCATTGTGGATCTAGAAGAACAAGAAATTGTTAATATCGGCTGTCATATGGACAGTTTGGTAATCAAAGATTTTAGTGAGATGCAGAAATTCAACTCCCTTCCTCATTTACAAGGGCATTGCCAGAACAAGTAAATGGTCAAGACACTAATCTAGTAAGTGATGACTATTGTAAGGAAAACTCACCAGCTCTTTCCATAAAAACCAAAGGAAAGAATGGTGTAGACTGTCAGATGACAAGCTTTATCATTCTAGATTCAGATGAAGAAGAGAGCCTGCCTCCAGCTCCATTCAAATGTGACCCCCAAGTGACAGAAACATTAAAAAAAGAATAACTGATGATTATATAGAAGAAAAAGACAAAACTCCCTCTGTTTTACATGGAAGTGATCTGCCTCCACAGCTATGGAAGATGGGCTCAACCTGTCCATCCACAATATGATGTTTTTGTTAATGTGCTGGACAGTGGGTTGACCCTCTGTTTAGATATATTTCAAGAACTTTGTACAATCCATATAAAAAGGCAACACTTTCTTTTTTGATAATTATTGATCTGGCAGAAAAGGGGGCATATTGGCAGATGACACGGGCCTTGTGAAGACTGTGCAAGTTATTTCTTTCCTATCTGGGATCTTTGATGCTGAATTGGCCCCTACTGTATTTTTGATAATACCAAAAATTGTAATGGAACACTGGATAAAAGAGTTTGAAAAGTGGACCCCAGGCTTAAATGTAAAAATATTTTATGGTGGGTGTGGGAATATAATCTTTTATAGTTAGCTTTATATGCTCCATTTTAGATATGACATCCATTTTAAATTAGTGTGTACAGTATTTCTGCCTCTATTTACCTATGCCCTACTTGTATAACTAGCTAGTTTCGATTTCCCGTAAATCATTTGATTTCCCCGAAATGACAAAAATGCATCTGATAGCCAAGTTCCATTTTCGTCACATGTGTTGTCTATTATTTTTGTTATGTATTATGCTGTTTGTTATGTATTCCTGACTAGCACAAAGTAACTATATAAACTGTAGAGAATAAAGCACAGATCAGATCACTCTGAGCAACAGCACAGGATGTCTGTGTCTGGTTAATCAGATAGATCTCTGGGCCCGCTGAGACGAGCATCAACCTGGGCAGGGCTATCAGTCTATCTGACCCAAGACTAGGGTACCCCCTTTCAGTGGGAATAAAAAGGAACAGGTCAGAAACCTTACAAATATTCAGAGAGAGAGAGCGGTGTCCTGGTTATGACGAAACGCTAGTAAAAAATTGCCAACAACTGTCTACCTACAATGATAGAGTGTTTGTCTGGGATTACATAATTTTAGGTGAGGCTCACAAAAGACCCCATAATCAAAGACTGCAAAGTCTTGTGCTGCATTGCCTGCCAAAACTCGCATTCACCGGCACACCAGTTTAAAACAATTTACTAGAAATGTAGGCTTTGTATGACTTTGCTTGTCAATGGACATTACTTGGGAGCTTAAAGACTTTCAAAAAAACACAATGAAGATCCAATAACTAGGGGTAGAGAGAAAAATGCTACTGCAAGTGAAAAAGCTCTTGAAAAAAAAAACTTCTGGTGATCTCATGAACACTATCAAGCCTTACTTTCTGAGAAGACTAAAAAGTGAGATACAAAAAGAAAAGGCTTCAAAACAGCACTCTGACTCTCTGACTAAGAGACTTTCAATTGAGATGCCTTCTCTTACCAGAAAGAATGACCTGATCATATGGTGTACCTATTGGCCATTCAGGAAGATACCCACACAACAGCCCATTCCCTGTACATCGCTAGGAACCAACTGGGAGGGTTCGGTATGCTGCCATGGATAGGCACCAGGAAAAGAAAATTACAGTACGTAGGATACAATTTTCTGTTGCCTGATGCCTCCATGGCAGCATACATGTGATAGATCAATAACTAGATATCAGGGTGGGAAGCTGCAGTAAATTATTTCATAAGAAAGTAGACATGTGCAATTAGTTTCGTTCCGTATTATTTTTTCTTCAAATTTGGGAATATTCGTTAATTTGGAAACATCCGAATAATGAAAAAACGTTTCACAAATTTTTCCGAAAACACATTTTTGAAAAGAAAATTGGAAAGAATGAAAATCCAAAATTCAAAAATCCGAAAAAACGAAAATCCGAAATCCGAAAATTCAAAAGAATGAAAATCCAAAAATAAGAACGAAAATCTGAAAATAAGAACGAAAATCTGAGGATTCAAAAGAATGAAAATCCAAAAATAAGAACCAAAATCCGAAAATCCTAAAGAACAAAAAACATTTGGATAATTTCTATAATAATTAAATTATTACGTTTATTATTTTTATTAACCATAACCATTATTATAGTTTTTTTAATTATTATTAATATGTATTATTATTATTATTATTATTATTATTATTAATAATAAAAACTATAATAATAGTTATAAACTATTCAATTATAGGTAGGTTTTGGAATTTCCTTTCAACTTTGGCTGTTAGTGAATGTAATGAATTATTAACCATTATGATAGTTTATTATTATTTATTAATAATAATAATAATAATAATAATAAAAACTATAATAATAGTTATAAACTATAAAATGAGTTAGGTAGTATTGGAATCTCCTTTCAAATTTGTCTGCCTGTTAGCGAATGTAACGAATACGAATTTATCAGAATTTATGAATACCGCATCTATACAAATGGAACGAACCAAATTCAAATTTTTCCGAATTAGTGATAATAACGAATACTGCATTTATACGAATGGAACGAACCTAATTTGAATGTTTCCAAATTCATGAATTACTGAAAATAACAAATACCACATCTATACGAATGTAACAAACCAAATTCAAATTTTCCAAATTCCTGAATTACCGATAATAACGAATACCACATCTATAGGAATGGAACAAACCGAATTTGAATGTTTTTGAATTTACATGTTTATTTGAGATAACGAATTTTGATCATAACGAAAAATCCGAAAAACGGAAAAAAAAAGATAAAAAAAAAACCGGAAAAAACGAATACGGGAAAAAAGAAAAAAAAAATCCCGAAAAAAACTAATGTTTCGGTTATGCACATGTCTATAAGAAAGTGTGTAAGCTACTGGCTTCCTGCCAAAGACGTGTAGTGAGGACTACTAAGCCTATCAGTAGTGCTGAATGAATGCCCCAAAATAGAACCGGATTGGCTCCCCTCCCTGTCATGTTGGCTGCCATCTCTGCATGAGGTGCCCACGATGTTCAGATGCTGCTGGAGGAACGTACAGCAATAACTTTCAGTGGTTGCTAGCCCAGCCATATAGCGGGACCTTAGAATTAACTTTTGGAACTGCAAGGTGATTTTGTGCTGGAGCCTTCGACCATTGTTGATTTCTAATTAGCTAGGTATAGCTACTTTGGCTAGCTAATGACTGTTTGCAAGTGTGCCATCATTGATCTGGATGTATTGAAGGAGCCGGACCAACATTCAAATCCCCAGGATAGGCCCCCGGAGTGCATTGGTTTGATGGTCTGCTGAGGCGACTTGACATGATGGGGGCTAGAAATCGGAGCATCGGTGCAGGATCCATCTTGTAATGAAAGAGGAAAGTAAAGACTGAGAGATAAACTTTCCATCCCGACCACATCCAACCAAGAGAAACTTCCTTTGGGTGAACTGGCTGCAGATCAAAGAACTGAATAAGGATGTCCGGTTTGAGGAGACAGATAGAAACTAACTGGAGCAAGATGGAGAACTGGGTCTTATGTTAAACCTGTGAAAGGTTCCATGCCAGACAAGGTCACCAGAAACAACAAAAAGGAGGGTGCAAACGCCTAGTGCATTACCTTAGACACCTTTAAAATGTTTATTACAAACAAGCCAAAGACATACTCACAAACGAAAATGAAACAATGCATATATCACCAATGTGACCAAGATGACCAGCCTAGAACAGTCACCTCCCCAAGTGAAGGCTACAAATGAACTACTTAAGATCCCACAAAGTCACATGGACAGCAATATTAAGAGCCAAATGCTAACCTAGGCCCAGCTGCAGGAGAGGACTTGTCCAGTGAAGAAACTTTTGGGGAGAAAGTCCTGAGGCTTACACCAAGATAAGCAAATCACGTGTCCAGCAATAGATTTAACATGAAGAGTACACCTCCCCGCTTAGCATCAAGGGATTTCTAGACTCCATGATGCCCAGTCTCAGAATTTGAGCTTCAATTTTCAAGCTGTTAAAGGCAGCTTGAAGCAGGATGGCAAAACACATGCCTTGGGAACAAATGATAATGATGCAGCAGATCCCTCAGAGCAACTGTCCGGCATCCCTTTTAGGTTGGCATACCACATCTGCCTGGATCAGCCTGGAACACCGGAATGCTTTCCATTCTGTACATGCAAGACAAACGAGGGAAGGAAGTACTGAAAGTCACATAAGCATCCTAGCAGAGGACCACTGCACCTGAGCCAAAACTGCCTAGCCTTTAGTTTGACCTCAGGGGCCGGGTAGTCAACCTCTGAAGTTGCCTATCTGGGACACACTACCAGGAATAGCTCCAGGGGTAGGGATCAGTCTCACAGGTTTAGGCACTCTGGAATGCTCATGCCTGACAAGGCTGGAGCCTGACGTTTTGCCAAGGATACTAATCTAGCCTTTTGTTACTGCAAAACTCTGGGTCCACCTACAAATTGAAGTACGCCCCTTTATGTCATTGTCTGCTTGGATCCAGATTATATAAAATAGCCCATAACGTATGAATGTTACCGTTACGTACCTGGTAGATGAGTCTGACTTATGCAGCGGGCAACCTCCCTTACGACCCTGAGTCGGGAACCCCTGGTAAAGTAGACAGGAGGGTCAGACTCTGTCACTGGTGATGGTAGAAGTCCGTTGGTGCACTCATGCACTAGAAGAATGATCGTACAGGCTGGGTCATGAAACAGGCTGGCGGTGCGGTACAAGAGGAGCAGGCAGGCAGATGGTCAGGTTCAGGCAGGGTCGTCAACAGGAGGGCAGGCAAGGTACAGGAGGGCTAGGCAAGAGAGTGGTCATAGGCAGTCCAAAGATCGGTGCAGCAGCAAAGTCAGGCACTCCGGGTCACAGGAACAGAGGAACAGATACAGGTCGCTCAGGAACACACACTATACGCTGTAGATCAGACAGCAGAGTCTGTGTACTGCTAAGGTGTTTAAATAAGGCAGCTTGGCTCCAATCAATGAAATCACCCTGCACAATTGTTAACCCTTAGTGACCCCTGCGCTGGGTAGCAGATCTATGACACACACGCATAGGTGCAGAAAGTCCACTTTAGCCACAGATTCTCTTCCAAACAGTTACCTTGGAAAACAAGATGCCAAAGACAACCAAGCCCCTTGATATCAAGGGTGTCTAGGTCTCCTCCCCAGAATGATCCACTGTCTGAGGTGTCTTTCCATGGGGAATCCTTAAAACAGGAAGGCTTCCTTTCAGGAGAGCCAGACCCCTGAGTCTCAGCAATAGGGAAATCACCTGACCAAAGACTGAGTCAACTTATCCCTCCAAGAACAAAGGCCTGTAAAAGCCTGGAGTGAAACCAGACCAAAGGAATTGCCTCACATGAGGCTATCCTCAGTTCTAGGCCTCTCATACAAAAGTGGAGATCCAGATCGCTCTTGGTACAGACAGCTTGAATCTGAGACTAGAGTGTGTAAAGTTATCAATGAGGAAAAGCGCTCTGTCTTGGGCTGTGAGTAGTGCCATCCAGACATTTCCAAGGTGAGTCGGTTCCAGCGATGATCTCTGAAGGGTCTGAACCAAATTACTGGACTATCTGGAGGACCATGCCAGGTTGCTCGATAGAGCCTGCACCAATTATTCCCCATCTAAGGATCTCTCTATGAGAATATTTTAAGAAGGCAATGAGACTAGTACTGGGTCCAGCATCCTAATGCATGAGGTGCTGACCAATAGACAAGGGGCAGGATCCAAGAATGGTAGTGCATGGGTCCAAAAGCAAGGCACATAAATTGCTTAAAGTGGTTGTCAACTTGTGACAACCACTTTAACCTACAGGTAAGCCTATGACAAGGCTTACCTGTAGGTGCCCTGCATATCTTCTAAACCTGTACGATTCAGGAGATTTGCAGTATTTGCTGTGCCGATGTCATGTCTGCACATGCGCAGTGAAGAAACGTCCTCCGTGCCGTTCCTCCACTGCGACCGTGCCGTGAATAGCGGCTCCCGCGCGCATGCGACTCTGGCCAGTCACAGAGCCGGAGTCGCGGCCCCAGAAGGAAGAGGGGTAGAAGATGGATGCGGCCTGGAGCGGGGACATCGCTGGATGTCGCAGGCTTCGTTTGCAGGTAAGTGCCACATAATGGGCTACAATGCGATGCATAGTAGCCCATTATGATTCTACTTTACAGGGGAATGTAGAGGAAAGTAAACCCAAACTGTATTTTTCTATAGAGCACTTGCATCTGAACCCAGCCCCTTAAAGCTTCAAGATGCATATCGGATAATGCCACCATGGGCTTTTGGATAGTGAACTGTTTGCAACAATTGGGGCAGAAACACCTTGACCCTAAAAACCTTCAGAGGATATACAGAGACCACAAATGAAGAACAATTAACAATTAGAAGAAGAAAAATATCTTGCAATCTGTACTCTAGCCTTCTTCAGCTAGTAATCACAAATGTTCAACTTCAGCCGCATCTCTAATGCTGTTGACCTGGAATGTCTCAAAAGAACCTGTCCCTGGAAGGAAATGCAGGCTATTTCTTCTGACTGAGGAAATGCTGTAGCAAGTTTCTTACCTAGAGCCTGCTCTGGTTTATTACCTGTCCCCTCATGGTAAACATACCTACCTTAAAGAAAATAGCCAGCAGGATCAAGGACTTAGGATGAACATAACCAGCTTATCCTGTCTGTTTTACCTTGCCAGCAGTTGACCTGCTCTTTGCTAAGGCTTGTTGAGGCTTTATGCAGTTGGTAGCAACAGTATTGGAATGCAGCTTGAGGTATTCTCAATAACTTGGATGTGGTAACTTCACGCAGGCCCACAGCAATCCTTTGCGGCTATGAATAGTGGGCATCAGAGCTTCTGCCTACCCCTTTAAGGCAATCTTGACACACTCTTTATCTTGTAAAGGCAACTTCATCCAGGCTCACAACAATGCTTTGCGGCTATGAATAGTGGGGTGGAAGAGCTTTTGTCATCCTCCTTAACCCCTTGCTGCCCACTTACCGTCAAATGACGGCGGAGCGGTGCGGCTCTTGTTCTGGGCGGACATCATATGACGTTGGCCCTTTAAACCAGGCATGCGCAAGATTGGGTGCGCACATCCCGACACTGTCAGTGGCGGCGTGTCCACGGGACACAGCTCGTTACCGATGAGGGTGAATAGCCATTGGCCATGGCTGTTTATCATGTGATTGGCCGTGATGAAGTCACGGCTGATCACAAATGGTACTTTCCCCCATTGGCATGGCGGATGCGTGCGATCGCGAGCTCGCTGCGCGTGCATGTCGGTGGTCGGTGTGTTCCCAGGGAACACTGCCTGTACTGACAGTAGTAAACAGCCATTAGCCAGCGGCTGTTGTATGTGATCGACTGTGATCTACTCACAGCCGATCACATGTAATGTAAACACAGAGCGGTAACTTGCTGTTACCGCTCCTCTCTCCTCACACAGTTTCCAGTGTGAGGAGAGAAGAGCTAGGATCAGCGAGTTACTCATCTGTGTAAAGCACAAACACCTGTTTCCTGTCACCCATCAGTGACCTCCACCAGTCACCCATCAGTGACCATCGCCAATCACCTGTCAGTGACTGTCATCATCTATCAGTAAACATCACCTGTAAAAGTCTCACACATGTGGTATCGCCATACTCAGTAGGAGTAGCAGAATGTATTTTGGGGTGTCATTTTTGCTATGTACATGCTGTGTTGGAAATATCTTATAAATGGACAACTTTGAGTAAAAAAAAATGTGTTTTCATTTTTTCCCACATTTTCCAAAAACTACTGGAAAAAAATGACATGTTCAAAAGACTCATTATGCCTCATAGATTATACATTGGGGTGTTTGCTTTCCAAAATGGGGTCATTTTGTGGACAATTCCATTGTCCTGGTGCTCCAGAACCTTCAAAAGTGTAATAGGTAGGTGGTTGGTAAATGAGATGTGTAATTTATGCTCGTAGAATGCCTGAAGGTGCTAGTTCAATGTTGGGCCTCTGTATGTGGCCAGGCTGTGTAAAAGTCTCACACATGTGGTATCACCATACTCAGGAGGAGTAGCAGAATGTATTTTGGGGTGTCATTTTTGCTATGTACATGCTATGTGCTAGAAATATCTTATAAATTGACAACTTTGCGTAAAAAAAGTGTTTTAATTTTTTTTCCCACATTTACAAAAACTTCTGCAAAAAATGAACCATTCAAAAGACTCATTATGCCTCATAGATTATACATTAGGGTGTTTGCTTTTCAAAACGGGGTCATTTTGTGGGCAATTCCATAGTCCTGGTGCTCCAAAAATGTCATAGGTCGTCATGACATTAGATGTGTAATTTATATTCCTAGAGTACCTGACAGTGCTCCCTGCATGTTGGGTCTCTGTATGTGGCCAGGCTGTGAAAAAGTCTCAGACGTGATATTGCCATACCCAGGAGGAGTAGCAGAATGTTTTTTTGGGGGTGTATTTGCAAGTATGCATATGCTATGAGTGAGAAATAACTTGTTAATATGACAATTTTGTAAAACAAAAAAATAATAATAATAATCTTCATTTTGCAAAGAATTGTGGGAAAAAATACAACTTCAAAGAGCTCACCATGCAACTTACTGAATACCTTGGAATATCTACTTTCCAAAAAGGGGTCATTTGGGGGGTATTTGTACTTTCCTGGCTTGTTAGGGTCTCAAGAAATTAGATAAGCCATCAGTACATCAGGTGTGAGCAGGTATGATCAATTTTCAGTGATTGGCACCATAGATTGTAGACTCTATAACTTACAAAAGGACCAAAGATTATACACAGATTTGGGTTATTTTTACCAAAAGATATGTAGCAGTATAAATTTTGGCCAAAATTTATAAAGAAAAAGTACTAATTTGCAAAATTTTATGACAGAAACAAAGAAAACTGCATTTTTTCACAAAATTTTCAGTCTTTTTTAATTTATAGCACAAAAAATAAAAAAACCCACTAGTGATTAAATACCACCAAAAGAAAGCTTTATTTGTGTGAAAAAAGGATGCAAATTTCATATGGATACAGTGTTGCACGAAAAATGCCCTGGGCAGGAAGGAGGTTTACGTGCCCAGTATTGAGGTGGTTAAAGCAAGCTTGACACATTATTTACTTTGTAAACGCAGCTTCGCCTAGGATTCACAGCAATTCTTTGCAGCTAAGCATAATGGGCATGAGGGCTTCTGTCTGCCTTTTTAAGGCGGTCCTGACACACTCTTCAGGCCATAGTATTGGCATTTGCAGTATGGAATAGGGTTTTCTCTACCTTTGACTGGATTTCTGGTGCTCCTCTCATGCATATTCCTGTCAGTGGGACAGGATGGGCTCTTTAGCCATGGGAGAGGTCAGTTAGCACCTGAATGCACTCTTTAAGCAGCAAAATACCTACCTGGTCTGAGGATCCTTACCTATTGGAACCGGGTGGATCTTTTTTATGCAGTAAGCTCATAGTCCAGGGCAGCTGGAACACTGATATTTAGTCAGGTATAATAATAATGCCACACTGAGACATGAGCAAGGACATATCTATTCAATGGGCAGCAGGAAATGGCCCTTGATGCAAGGTTGGTGGCTATGGGTGTGCTGGCATGCAGTTCTATCATGTAAAAGCCCTATCTGTAAGCCGCTGGGTCTTTAACTCCATGTTCCTCAACTCTTCTGCCTGCCTCTAACGCCTGGCAAACTTCTCACCTTGCCCACTTCCAAGATGGCTTCCAGGTAGTCTTGCCCAACTCCAAGATGGCCCCTGGGGGAGTACTTGCCCAAACCAAAGATGGCCCCCATGTGAGCTCTATCCACTTCACCTGTTCAGCATAATGCATCATTCCCTTGAATGTAGACACTTAACTTTCTCTTCCACAATTGGTACTAGAATGCATACTGGAGCACGGGGCAGATGCAGCCCATCCGAGAGGAGACGTAACACACAACTTATGAGGCCATTCACAGATAAATTCCAAACCATGAGAAGACATACTTATCTTGGAAATGCAGTGTGACAGTTCAATGGATTCATTCACTTCTGGGAGGCAGGCTCCAGACACGCACAGCTCTTATGAGGAGCAAAGCTCTGGCTGCACTGCTGTATGTGAGGCTAGTTAGCACCCAATTTTTACCCTAAAAGATCCACAGAAGGGGTTCCCTCAGAGTATTTAGTGCCCCAAGGCCAGGGACTGCACTTTCAGGAGAGGCTGAACCTGAGGGTTTCTTCTCTTCACACTGGCTGTGAGTTCCATGAGGACAAAAAAGGGAATGGGCTGTTGTATGGGTGTTAACTTTTTATAGCTATGCACTGGTCCTGTGGGCGGAAGTAGGCAAAGCTACTATCACATGTATGCCATGGAGGCACCAGGAAAAACAGTTTAACGCACCCAATCCTCTTCTCCCACAGCACTCCCTAAGCTACAGAGGTGGCCTGTTCCTTCTGCATTGGTCTTGATGACATCAGAGGACCTGAGATTGCTGGGGCATGGAGGAGAAGAGGCTGTGGAGGGAGTCTGTGGCAGAAGAGAATGGGGTAATTAAAGCGGAGTTCCACCCAGAATTTTTTTTTTTTGGCATCCACTCTTTTAATACTAAATAGATGTAACCTTATGTTTCCTTACTTTCAAACCGCCTACTAATTACATGTATTTTTTAGTCACAATTTTGTTTCTCTCACTGCTGGACTTTTCCATTTTAGGTGAGGGCATCTGAAGCCCATATATAGTCTCCTGGCATCTCTTCCTGAAAGAAGTGCATGGTGGGTAACCATCATGCACTTCTCAATCTCGGTCTGCCTTAAATCGTGTGATTTCCTGTCTGCAAATAACACGATTTTACAATACGGGGAAGCCCACTGACTCCTGGGAAATGATGAGTCACATCTCCCAGGAGGCCAGGGGAAGCAGGAAGTGAGGAGAAGAGCCTAGAACCTAATAGGGGCAGATTACAGAGACCACCTAGTAAAAAGCGAATTAGGGTGAGTATAATTTTTTTTTCCT
>BLSH010338731.1:105280-115909 GCA_018402905.1 Glandirana rugosa | reverse complement strand
CTGTCCTTTACTCACTGGAGGTGAAGGTGCTCAACACAGATGACAGATAACTTACAAACAATGTAATTTCAAGAATTTTTTTTTTTTGTCTACCTCACCTCCAGTGTACAAAGGACAGTTTTCACCTCGAGATCAGACGTCGGTCTTGGGGAACTTTTTACAACTATTTACACTTTCTTTTCGACAAAATGAATTTCGCCTCAAGACGACATGTGACCTCCACTCCATCTGTTTTTTTTTTTTAAGAACTTTAATGTAACAAACATTCAATAGACAGTAGACACAACTCGTGGAAGTGGAGGTCACTCATTTCCTGTCACATCTGCATTTTGCAAGTCTATCTGGCTGCAAACTGGAGCTCCACTCTCCACAGGAAACACTTGACCTCCACAGTTTTTATTTTTTAATCAACTTTAACCTTTTCATTGCCAGAGCAGTTTTTGCATTTTTGCACACATGTTTAAAAAATAATTTTAGCCCTGAAGATTACATAACCCCCCCCCCCCTTCCACAAACATGATATATTTTCTGAAAGTAGACATCCTAGAGAATAAAAAAGCAGTAGTTCCAATTTTTTATGTCACACAATATTATTGCAAAGGTATAGGAAATGCAAGATTTCAAAAACAAACACACTAAAGTAAATTTTAGGGCAAACAAACACAATAATATATCAACATTTTTGTTAAAATATAAAAGATGAGAATGCACAGAGTAAATAGATACCCAACATGTAAAACCTTAAATTTGTGTGTACCCATAAAATAACGACAAACTTCAGTACCCTATATTTTCCAAAAGCCCCCTATAGGTCATCGGTTCACTGGTGCTAGAATTATTGCTCCCAGGCCAGTGTGTGCGACGTTATGTAATGTAATCAACGTTTTCAAGCATATGTGCCCCTGGCGCATGTGTTTACATTCGTACGTGCATATATGTGGGGGTAGGGGGCCTGAAAAATTTGGGGGGGGGGAGGGTTTAGGTGATTGGGTGTACCTTTTTTTTTTTGCTTTAATTTTTTTCCATTATATAGGAAGCTTTTGAAGTGTTGCCTATAGAAAATATAGGGTAGTGACATTTGTTGACATGTCATGGGCACACACAAATGTATGGTTTGACATGTTTGGTATCTATTTACTCAGTGCAACCAGGTTTTTTGCTATAAAATTACTTAGGACCCCCAAACATTATATATTTTTTTCTAACCCCCTAGAGAATAAAATGGCGGTCATTGCAAAACTTTATATCACACCGTATTTGGGCAGCGGTCTTACAAGATTTTTTTGAAAAAATTCAGTTTTTTGAGTTAAAAAATAAGATAACAGTAAAGTTAGGCCAATTTTTTTCCATATTGTGAAAGATAATGTTATGCCAAGTAGTATAATATGTCATGCCTCAAAATTGAGGTCGCTTGCAACTTAAAAATGTCCATTGGCAACATTTAAAAAATTCTGCAGGTTAGCGGTTTTGAGTAACAGAGGAGGTCTAGTGCTCAAAATTTTTGCTCTTGCTCTAACGATCATGGCGATACCTCGTGCGTGGTTTGAACACCGTTTTCATATGTGGGCGGGACTTACGTATGCGTTCGATTCTGAGCGAACGCATACGTAATTTTTTTTTAATTATTTATTTTACTTTTTATTTTTACACTATTTTTTTTCTTTTTTTTTAATTTGATCACTTTTAATTCCTATTACAATAAATGTAAACATTCCTTGTAATAGAAAAAAGCATGACAGGGCCTCTTAAATATGGGATCTGGGGTCAAAAAGACCTCAGATCTCATATTTACAGTAAAATGCAAAAAAAAAAATTATTTAAAAAAAATGACAGTGCAAAAAAAAATGGGCCCTTTAAGAGCATTGGGCGGAAGTGACTTGTGACGCCGCTTCCGCCCTGTCATGTTGTGGAGCCGCTTGAACGGCTTCAGCCACTCACTCGGCTCACGGACACTGGGGGGAGAGGAACTGATCATGTCCGACGCTGCCAGCAGATCCGGTAAGCGGCGGAGATGATCGGAAACCGGCGGGTCCAGAAACCGACGGGGGGCACCTTTCCCGCTGCTGATAAAAGTGATCTTGCAGCGAATCTGCTGCTGAGACCACTTTTATCTTGTGCAGAATCGCTTGCTGAAGAAAAAGATACGGGGGTTATGGTAGCTTTCTGCTACCATAGCAACGATATTCCACTTCAAACGGCCGCTTTAATATGATGGCGGGCGGTCTTGAAGTGGTTAAAATAAAACTGTGGAGGTCACACGTTTCCTGTGGAGAGTGGCGCTCCAGTCTGCAACCAAATACCCTTAGGAAATGGGACTGGAGCTCCATCTTTGACAGGAAACGTGTGACCTCCACTTCCATGAGTTGTTTCAAAAAATACCAGCTTGCCACTAAAAAGAGGACATTTGTAGCACAGGGAATGAAACACTTAGACATAAGGAGTATGGAAGGGTACACATTTAAACATTTTTACAGCAAATTATTTACAAGTATGTAATTCCTATCAATATGCTTCTCTTATTTGATCCCTTTTGGTCTGTTAAATCTACAATTGAAAGCAGTTTCTTATTACTATAGGGCCCCTTTTACACTGAGGTGGTTTTCAGGCATTTTAGCATTAGAAATAGCCTCTGAAAAGCGTTTGAAAACCACCTCCCATTTATTGCAATGGGTCTTTTCACACTGGGGCGGTGCACAAGGGGGATGTTAGGAAAAGTCCTGCAAGCAAAATCTTTGGGGTGGGTTGGGAGTGCTGTAAACAGAAGTCCCAAAATGCCCCTGCCCATTGTAATGAGAGGGCAGCGATTCCAAAGCGCCGATAAAGCACAGCCAAAGCGGCCAGCACTTTAACGCTGTTTTACAGGCACTGCAGTGCTGCAATGTGAAAGGAGTCTTATATAAGTGAAAAAAAGCCAAAATTCAGAGCTGTCCCGTGTCCCCTGCACACTTCTTGTGTTATCTCAAGGAGCATAATTAGCCACCTACTAGTTTGCATCTGCAATTTTAGATTTGCTGTTATATAATTTTGAGTTGTGAAAAAAAATAGGTATGATTGGTACGGATGTTCTTTTAAAAAGTTGGTGCAATAGTAGAGGAAGCTATAGACAGAAAACGTTTAAGAAAGTCATTTGAAATGGCCTACCTATGTAGTTTTTGTGTCTTTATTTAAAGCAGTTTTATTGCCAATCATACCAGTTCACACAAAGCCTCCAACACCAGAGTTGCATGATTGTCAATCCAGGCCTGCTGGGAAGCCTCTTTTTTAAAATTTGACTAGTGTGTTTCAGTATCCTTTATCTCTAATAAAAAATGAAAGACACAATGTATTCCTTTGCTGAGCCTTATAGTAGATAAACAGTTAAAAGCCACTTAATTACCCTTCCAAATCTGCACAACTATAGAAGCTTTTAACCATAATACAATCTATATTAAACATTATGGCAATGACCTCCACATGATTTTTCTTCCCACAAACAAGTTACTGATTGCAAATGAGTAAATAAATTCCATTTTTAATTCCTAAATTTAAGGGGGAAAAAAAAACAAGGTTTGCTTTAATTTAAAAAAAATGTAGCCTAACGAGTCCACTGAGAATATAGTACTGTGTTGTGTTCTTAAATGCATATATTAAGAGCAGGCTACAAGCAAACAACCTATTTTACAGGAATAATCCAAATTATGCGAATTTAATTTGTAGTATTAATTTGGCCCTGTAAATGTGATCCATTTGAGTGAAATAGGAGAATCCGTGACATGAATATTTTTGTGGCTGTTTAACACATTTAAAATAAATATTTAGCAGCTGACAGTAGGAATCATGGCCTTCATATTACAAAGGGTACTTTAAAATAATCATTTAGGGTTTAAATTAATTTTTACCGTAGGGGGCAGAAATTTAACTCAACAGAAAACTGTGTTCATAAAAGATTAATTATATGTGTGCTATTTGCAAGTGCGTTTGGTAGAGGTGTTAATAAAGATAAATTAGAGACATAAGTGCCACTCTGCACTAAGTAAATTTTAATAAAAGGATAAAAGTGATCAGGAATACTTTTTAGAACACGGTACAAAATACTACATTTATTAATACTCAAAATAAGTATTAATAAGTCACATTCAAGTAATGGTTTAGTGTAATATAGGGTTGCTTAGTTCCTTCTGGGTCTCTCTGTTAAACCAAGTGCTTTGTATATTACAAGATTTATTAAAAGTATATGGGGCTTTTGTAGTTTACTTTTCCATTTTATTCTGCTGCCATTATAAATCTCCAAAACTGCCAAGAAACTAAAATGTTGTATTGCAAATATGGTGAGAAATGTCTTTTTTCTTGTATGACTGGTTCACTGCTTTTCTTTGTAGTCTGCATATAGCTTGAACTAATATTTCAGGCATCCATTGCAACATGATTTTTAATCTTGATGACAAACTTATTTTCAAATATTATAGAAATAATTTTCACCTGCGCTATCTCTACTCAGCTGTTGTATCAGATCACCCATAGTATGATCAGACTATTATTGAAACATATATACAGTGCTTCAGCAAAAAATTAATATGTGCTCAATTCAATTTTCCAATTCATGCAAACATATACAGAAATTTGCTATAATAAAATACCTTATACATCTTCATTACAGGAACACTTCTTTTGAAATTCCAGTTGGTTGGTTGTCTCTAACTTCAACACTTTATGAATTATGAGTTAAAGTATGGTCCAAGAACAAGCATGCAAATTAGAAAGTCAGAGTTAAAGTGGAGCTCCACCAAAAAGGGGAAGTTCCACTTTAATCATTCCTCTCCCCTCATATGCCACATTTGGCATTTTTTATGGGTGGGGAGCAGGTAGTTTTAACAGGTACCTGCTCCCACTTTCACTTCCACTCGAGCGGAGATTCTCCTCTCCCCCTCCCTCCCTAAAATCACAGTTCCCAGAAGATTTCCCGACCATTGAGGAGGCACAGCGCAACTCACACATGCACAGTGCGCCCCTAGCTTTGAAGCCGCAAGCTGTCACAGCCGGGTGCCTACAATTGAATACCGGCGCCGGGGAGAGGCGAGGGAGAGAAGCGAGGGTTCAGGCGGCCAAATCACTGGATCGTGGGACAGGTGAGCGTGTGTTTATTAAAAGTCAGCAGCTACACTTTTTGTAGCTGCTGACTTTTAATAAACACAAAAAAGGCTGGAACTCCGATTTAAGCCTGAAATCTTGATCTGCATACTTCTTCCAGATCGTTGCATTAAGGCCTGATGCAACTGTCGTACAACAACGGTCTTACAAAAGCTTGTTGTATGATAATCCGACCATTAGTACGCACGATTACAACAGCCGACGTTCAACAGTCGTACAACAGAAGTTGGCTGAGCAGACTAGAAAACTTTTGTTGTACAACAAGCTGTTGTACGACTGTTGACTCGTGTATACAGAAGTTGGCCCAACAAAAGATGTACGTGCAAAAAGCTCAGAAATATGGAACGCCCGGAAATGTTCGGTAGTGTAAACCTGTGTTCCTAATTCACAAATCACATTTAGCTGAACCTTCTCTTTAGATGCTCACAGCATGTCACTATAGTCGGCTTTGTTAAAGCTTTGTTGAGTGATTACTTGACTCCTGTCAGTACGCTGGACACAACAGCCAACAGCTGATTTTGGACAAAAGCTGAACGTGCGGTCGTACGACCATTGCACCGTGTGTACGAGGCATTAGAGTATTAAAGCCATTCAGCAAACAAGTTAGGAAGGCAGCAGAAGGAACAGTAAGCAGCTGCACTACTTTCTCACTGCAAGTTTTCTTTAAGGGAGAAGTAAAGGAAGTATCATGGGAAAAGACTGCAGGAGGTAAGTGTAATTTGTTAATTACACTTACCTCTATTCTATCCTTTCCAAAATACAGCCTAAATGTCTGATACTACTGCAACATTTCTTCAACATTTGGGAATCTTTTATTCAAACCTTGCCTGTAGAAACTCAACAATCTATAATGCAAAGCTTTCAACATACTCATTGGTATCTACTGAGACTCCTAGCCAATGATCCTACAATTGACATTCCATGCCTCTCTGAACCCATTTGTGCCTGCGCCGCACGACCCTTTAGGAGTTTTCAGATGCCGGAAGAAGGGGATTATGATCATGTGACTGCCGTGTTTGGCTGTTACAGCGATCATATGATCGGAAAGCTCCCGATCGCAGCTTTCCATTAGCCGCCGCCCATTCAAATATTTCCTAATGTACAGCACTGCTTGGTCTCTCTCAACTTATACTAATATACTGTATATTGTCTTTCTTGATTTAACTTGACGGCCAAATGTTGCAGCCATTGTTCTTGTTAATTGCATTCTCACAATAAAATGTAATTAAAAAATAAATGTCTGATACTATCACATTGGGACTGTCAGCTGACTGGAGCAAGTCACCATAATGAATAGAATCTGGGTTCGTATCTTCACAGGGTGGTACTGTACATATGGGTACTGGTAGCAAAGTGCCACATCCTAATTAAGTCTAAATGGAGAGTGAAAGAAAGTAATGGATTTTGTAGGCACCAGAGAACAACACTTGGGCTGAGCAAATACCCTGCTAATATATATATATATGATATAACTCTTGCTTTAAGCTCCTAAGGAAACTCAACAGCACAAAACATGTAGAGCTTGAATAAGCTACTTTAACCTACACCAAGCCCACCTGAATACTTACAGTCATACTCTATTGGCGCATACATTTTGGACTAGGACAGGGCCACACAATGATGGTTTAGTTGTTGATAACAGGGGCGGACTGACCCATCGGGCACTCGGGCGCTGCCCGGGGTCCCGGGGCCACTAGGGGGCCCCATCCATGTTGCCAGCCCTCCATAAATATATGGATGTCGGCTGTACTTGTAACACTGCTGTGTGCCTTTGTTACATTCTAACAGAGGCCAGCAAGCGCAGCTCCCGCCCAACTCCTCACAAATGGTAGCGGCTGGATCCGATTGGCTCTGCCTCCTCCCTTCTGCCCCCGTCCACACTCTGTGCAGCCTGTGTTCTGCATCTGAAGGGGATGTGGGGATGGGAAGTTTAAACAAGCAGCTGACAGCTACAGAAGCCACCGACTGAGCCAGTGAGCCTCCTGGGACAACGCAAGTGAGTTATCACTGTCCCTGTGACTGGACTCCCTTTCTTCCTCCCTCTCTCCTTGCATTCTCTTTCCCAAATCTCTCTCACTCTCCCTTTTTCCTCTGTTGCTCTCCAGCAGACCCTTTCCTTAACTCTAGCCAAAGCGTTTTCTTTTCACCAGCCTATGCTAGTAGTTGGCTCCATCATGTTCACACTGGTGTGCTGGAGTTTGTCACAGTGCTGGCATATATACGCAGTTTTCCTGCATTTAACCCCCATTTTTAGCCACAGTCCCACAAACTTCTATTAGTTTGCACATTTTTGTCATGTTTTGTGAAAGCGCACCAAATGTCTTATATGCTGCATCTTTGGCGCGCTTTCACAAAACACAGTAAAATTACACAACCTAATAAAAGTCTATGGGACTGCGGCTAAAAATGGGGGTAAAATGCAGGAAAACTGCATATATACGCCAGCACTGTGACAAACTCCTGCACACCAATGTAAACCCAGAGGCTTCTTCACATTCTGCACTGCCACTCATACTGAAAAGTGATCTATGCCCAGCTCACTTTTCAGAAGCATCTGACAGCCAGTGCAGAGGTGAATGCTTATCCTCACTGCCTGTTTTAACCTCATCAATGCCAATCCCTGCAGGTAATGGTATAGTTCACTTTGAACTCCACCTTATTTCCATAACTCTTCTTACATAGGACCTTAAAGGAGAAGTACTGCCAAAGTTTATTTGGCTATACTTCTCCTGTGGATCACAGGAGTGCAGCTCACTCTGCACTCCTGTGACCCATTTTCAGCAGAAAGCAGGCTATAGCCCTCTGTTGGCTGATGTCACAGAGCTGGTCCAGGCTCAGGAAAGATTCCAACTTCAACCACTTGCTTACCGGGCACCTTCACCCCCTTCTTGCCCAGGTCAATTTTCAGCTTTCAGTGCTGTCATGGCTTGAATGGCAATTGCGCGGTGACACAACACTGTACCCAAATGACATTTCTATATTTTTTTCACACAAATAGAGCTTTCTTTTGGTGGTATTTAATCACTGCTGGGTTTTTATTTTTTGCTAAAAAGACCTAAAATTTTGAAAAAAACAAAACAGATTCATAGCTTGTTATATAGATTTGAAAACAGGTAATTTTTCTCCTTCACTGATGGGCACTGATAAGGTGGCACTGATGGCCACTGATAGGTGGCACTGGTGGGCACTGATGAGTAGGCAATGATAGGTGTCACTGATAGGCAGCACTGATAGGGGGCACTGAGGGGCACTGATAGGTGGCACTGGTGAGAATTAATAAGTGGCACTGGTGGGCACTGGTAGGTGGCACTGGTGGGCACTGATAGGCAGCACTTATATGCACTGGCAGGTGACACTGCATAACAGCAGTGACTTTCCATGATCAGGACCAATGTCCCTCTGACAGAAGCTGCTAATCGCTTTTTATTTTTCTCCTCATGCTGTAAGCCGATTACGATCTTCTGTTTTCATTACGTGATCAGCTGTCATTGGCTGACAGCTGATGACATGGTAAGGGGTCGGGAGTCTCACTGACTCGCTGATCACAGTGCCCATAAAATGGGGACAAACCTAAAGACCGTGCATGTCTCCTTTGGGCTCCACTGAATGTTTTCCAATGCAAATCGCATTGCAAAACGTTACTTCCTGGCTAGGTTAGCCAACACTACGGAGAGGCTAACCCGGAAGTGACGACATTAACACTGCTTTTCAGGTCACAACAAGAAAAGGGGGGAGAGCGGACGTGTGTCCACTCCTCTCCTTTCCCCCCAGCCGGTGGCGTGGGGGGGCGTCGGTACTGGTGGTGCGTGTGTGTGTGAGCAATCGGGTGCCAGAGCAGCCGCCCGAAAGAGCTTTCACCTGACAGTCAGGAGTCTGCCTGTTAGTTTCACACACAATCCCAGTGGTTGTAGCCACTGGATTGTGTGTGAATCCCCCCCCCCCCCGCTGTCAGTACGACGTATGGACCTGGCAGCAAAAGGGTCAAATATCAATTCTTTTAGCTTCTACTAGGAACTTCTGTCGCATTTTTCTTTATTTTCTTAACTCATTAAAAATTTCTTTTGAACATAGTGTAGCAAAATTCCATGACAAACGTTTGTAATGTGGGCAGTGCAATATGTATGTAGGTGGGGTTTTACATGGGTGTGGCTTGAGTGTGGGCAGGGACACGGGGGGCTCCATGGTCTCCTCTTGCCCGGGGGCCCCATGAGTTGTCAGTCCGTCCCTGGTTGATAATAGCTTAATATGGGTAACAAGTTGACTATATGATTTTAATTGTATTGCAATTTTAATAACATTGTCATAAAATGTATAATTTTTTTATACAAAGCGTTGTACTCTGATGCCTACAAAGTCCTTGATTTTCTCTCACTCTCTATCTAGTCATCATAATGGCAGCCTTATCATTTTCTATCACAACAGCTAATTTTCAAGCAAATATTAGCAGGGACCAGAAGAACAATGTGCAGGAAGCAGGCAGCTAGCAGTACTTCTGCACTTGTATCAGGCATTTTGAGAGTGATCTTAGAAAGGACAACATGTAGCTAAGTGTAATTAACACAGTGGGGTTGATTTACTAAAGACAACTAGACTGTGCAGTTGCTGCAGAGCTTAGTAAATGTGCAGAAGCTCTGCTGACTTCCACCATCCAACCATGCAGGGCAGCAGGGTGCCTTTGGCCAATCATGGTTCAGTGGCTAAGTCCATGCCCCACACTATATAAGGCTGCTGCTTACACGGCGGCCATATATAGTGAATGAATGGAAATTAGGCAGATAGATAGTGTAGTGTGCAGTCAGGGCCGCTGATAGGGGGGTACAGCCAGCCCTGGTATGGGGGGCCCGGAGCACACAGGGGGGGCCTACACAGGGGGGATTAGTGACAGATGACAATTGTGTCTTTTTTCCTCCAGCAGATGAACGTTGCTCTCCTTCCCTCTCCCTTGCTACAAGCTTTTATCTGATAAGAAAGAGACAGTCATCCCTCACTAATCCCCTGTGTGGGCCCCCCTCGTTTGAGCACTGGAGTTTTATATCTAACTTAGGGTCCATGCACACTGGCTTAAAAAAAAATCACTGCTTCTACAGGAGTTTAGTGTTTTGCCTGTAGAAGCAGCTCAATGTTATCCTATGTGTCCATACACATTAGGACGATTGCAGGCATATTTTAAGCTCAATGTTTAAGTGACAGAAAAAAAACCCCTTCTGGTTCTCCTAAACTCGTCTAAGCTTTGTACAAAAAAAGTTCTATATGAGCGTTTTTTTCTCTAAGGTGAACTGGAGTTTTTTTTAAGCCAAGTGTGCATGGAGCTTAACTTTTTTTCTCTCCCTTGGATCCTGGAGCCTGTATATTTTTTTCATTTCATTTTTATTTATTAACTCAGTTTTATCTTTTAGATTTAGCAGGAATTCTGTGAGTTATGTTGTATTTGTGTCTGCTAATAGTTTTATTGTATTTTTAGCGAAATATAATTTCTTGGGGGGGGGGGGCTGTCAAATCAAA
>BLSH010338731.1:85413-103099 GCA_018402905.1 Glandirana rugosa | reverse complement strand
TAATATATATGATGTGACTGACGTGATATATGAGAGGTGACATAATATATATGACGTGACTGACGTGATATATGAAATGTGACATAATATATATATATATGTTGTGACAGACGTGATATATGAGACTTGACATAATATATGTGACATGACTGACGTGATATATAAGATGTGACATAATATATATGGTGTGACTGAGGTGATATATGAGACTTGACACAATATATATGATGTGACTGACGTGTTTTGTATTCAATATGATTAGGTCTTAACGACTTAGACGTATGTGTTTACACCATCGCGAGTATTAATCATAAAAGGAACTGTGTGTGTATGGACTAACTTATCTAATTATGAGCGCTACCACATTTGTGTATGCAGATTCAGCAATTCTGGATTAGTATAACTTATGTTTTGTGCAGTCAGTGTAGTATATATAACACAGTTCAGAGTATATAGTGGAGTCAGTGTGGTATATATAATACAGTGTAGAATATATAGTGCAGTCAGTACAGTGTATATAATACAGTTCAGAGTATATAGTGCAGACAGTGTTGTATATATATATATAATACAGTGTAAAGTATATAGTGCAGTCAGTGCAGTATATATAATACAGTGGAGAGTATATAGTGCAGTCAGTGTAGTATATATAATACAGTTCATAGTATAAAGTGCAGTCAGTGTAGTATATATAATACAGTGGAGTTTATATAGTGCAGTCAGTTTAGTATATAATACAGTGGGGAGTATACAGTGCAGTCAGTGTAGAGTATATAGTGCAGTCAGTGTAGTAGATATAATACAGTGGAGAGTATATAGTGCAGTCAGTGTAGTATATATAATATAGTTCAGAGTATATAGTGCAGTTAGTGTAGTATATATAATACAGTTCAAAGTATATATAGTGCAGTCAGTGTAGTATATATAATACAGTGTAGAGTATATAGTGCAGTCAGTGTAGTATATATAATACAGTGGAGAGTATATAGTGCAGTCAGTGTAGAATATATAATACAGTGCAGAGTATATAGTGCAGTCAGTGTAGTATATATAATATAGTGGAGAGTATATAGTGCAGTCAGTGTAGTATATATAATACAGTTCAGAGTATATAGTGCAGTCAGTGTAGTATATATAATACAGTTCAGAGTATATAGTGCAGTCAGTGTAGTATATATAATCAGACGTGCAGGATGAAAAAAATAGTTTAGTTTTGTTGCGTTTCGATTCGTTATTTAACTAAATTTGTTTAGTTAAATTCGTTGCATTCGTTACATTCATTTTCAGGATTCGTTTTGTTTTGTATTCGAATTCAAAAAAAATTCAACCAAATTCGAAAAAATTCTACCACATTCAAAAAATTTCTATCGGATTTGAAAAATTTGTACTGGATTCGAAAAAATTCAAAATGTGAATTTTGGAAGATTGTCATATATTATATTCTTTCTATTTTATTACATTCTTTTCTATTGTTTTTCTATTCTATTCTTATCTTTTCTATTCAAATTTGAATTTATTCTATTCGAAATTCGAATTTCGGAAGATGGTTATATATTCTATTTTAATCTTCTGTTCTATTATTCTTCTATTCTATTATTTTCTATTGTATTCTCTTATTTTCTATTCTATTCTTTTCTATTATTATCTATTCTATTATTGTCAGAGAAAGGCTCCCGCTCTACAGAGCGATCGAGCTGCAGTGCACATTCCCGTGCGTGGGCGTGCACAGGAGCGCGCGCACACAGTAGGTACACGCGGGGGTGCGCGCAGGTGCACGCTGTCATTAGTGCTGGGCGGGCTATTTAAACGGACAACACTAGGGTGCAAGTGTTGTCTGTTCTACAACGTTTGTGCACCTAGAGACTGTTTCTTATTCCTGTGATTCCTGTGTTCCTGAGACCCGGCTACACTGACCCTGATTGTTTGCTGCCTGCCCTCGTGCCCCCCTGCACTCCCAAACTCCCTGTCTACTCTACCAGGGGTTCGCAAATCAGGGCCGTAAGAGTGGTTGCTCCCTGCATAAGCCAGACTCCACTGCCAGGACGTGACAGTAACGGACAACCATGTCTGAGTCTGCACAGGGAGTACCCTCATCATGGAGGACCTGTGTGCCCATTTAGCAGGCCTCACGCAAGCTGTCAAGAACTTACAGGAGGGTTACATCCGCCTGGAAGAGCGGGTACAGGAACTTACAGCCCCTACTGCATTGGGGACCGGGCAGACCCCCGCTCACACCATTGTGGCCCTTCCTTCTGAACCTAAGGTCCCTCTGCCGGATAAGTTTGCGGGTGATCGTAGCAAGTTCTGAGCCTTCCGCAATGCCTGTGAGCTCTATTTCGGGTTACAGCCCTGCACCTTTTCCCTGGAATCTACAAAGGTGGGCTTGGTTATCTCTTTGCTGCAGAGGGAACCCCAGACGTGGGCTCACCGGCTGTGGAAACAACTGGCACCGGAAGTCACCACCTTGGCCCTGTTCTTTGATGCCATGGCCCACTTGTATCAGGACCCCCACCAGGTCGCCACTGCTGAAGCCACCTTGCATGCCTTGCAGCAAGGCCGCCGCACGGCGGAAGACTACGTTGCCGAGTCCTGGTGTTGGAGTATAGACACGGCCTGGAATGACGCAGCCCTCTGCTACCAGGTTCGTCTAGGTCTGTCGTAGTCCCTCAAGGACACCCTAGAAGCCCTTATCAATCTGGCAATTCAAATTGACCGGCGCCTCAGGGAGCGCAGAGCCCCTCGTGTTTGTCCTGGATGATGCCCCGAGTGCCTAGCTATCCAAGCTATCCACATCCTGCTGCCTCTGCTTCTGCTTCCGCTGCTCCTGCACCTCCGGATTTCCCCGAACCAATGCAGATTGGCTTATCCACCTTCCCTTATGCACGAGGAGAAGCAACATCGCCTGGCCCTCAATCTGTGTCTGTACTGTGGGGCACATGGTGAGATCTTGCCTTGCCAAGTTTGGTAAGTGTTCCATGAAAGAGGTAGAAGAAGGATCTCCTGTTATCAGTAATACTTCTCACCTTACTCTCTCCATTGCCTTACAGCTTCCCAGAGGGAATATCCTGGCTCCGGCAATCGTTGATTCCGGAGCATGTAGCTGTTTCGTGGATCAGGCCTTCACTACACAACATCAGATCAGGAGCTACTCGTTTTGGATGCCATCGCATCCCCTCATTTCCCTATTATTCTTGGCCTCCCATGGCTCCGAGCTCACAGCCCTTGCATAAACTGGATCTCCGGGGAAAATTAAATTTTTATCCAATTACTGTGCCCAGCAATGCCTACCTAAACCCAACAAGGCTGGCCCCATGCTCTTATGTTTGGACTCTGAACCAGATACTGAGGTCCGGCAAGTGGTCCCCTCTGTTTATCACGACTTTCTGGACGTGTTTAGTAAGAAGGGAGCCGAGAAACTTCCCCCACACCGGCCTTACGACTGCCCAATAGAACTCTTACGCGGAGCAGAAGTACCGTTTAGCTGGATTTACCCCCTGTCAGAGCTGGAACTATCGGCCCTCAAGGCCTATCTGGAAGATAACCTTGAAAAGGGATTTATTCGGCCTTCCACATCTCCCCCAGGTGCCGGGATCTTTTTAATTGAAAAGAAGGATCATACATTGAGACCCTGCATAGATTACTGAGAGCTAAATAAGATAACAGTCAAAAACCTTTACCCTCTACCCTCTAGTTTCAGAACTATTTCAGAGACTGGGTTCCGCCACAGACTTCACCAAGTTGGATCTCCGTGGTGCATACAACCTCATCCGTA
Source organism: Glandirana rugosa (assembly GCA_018402905.1). Lineage (NCBI taxonomy): Eukaryota > Metazoa > Chordata > Amphibia > Anura > Ranidae > Glandirana > Glandirana rugosa. Next base: position 99,327 of record BLSH010338731.1, on the reverse strand, counting down.
TTCGGGAAGGCGATGAGTGGAAGACTGCCTTCCGAACCCATTTCGGGAATTTTGAATATTTAGTCATGCCCTTTGGACTTTGTAACGCCCCAGCCACGTTTCAACCTCTCATCAACGATGTGTTTTGAGATTACCTAGACTTGTTTGTAATTATTTATCTTGATGACATACTGATCTTCTCTTCATCCCTGGAGGAACACCGTGGGCATGTCCGCAGAGTGTTAAGTTGGCTCAGGCAGCATGGACTGTATGCCAAGGCGGAAAAGTGCACTTTCGAGCGTTCCAGTATCCAGTTTCTTGGGTTGGTCATATCTGTCAGTGGCATTACCATGGACCAACAGAAAGTTTCTGCTATCCTGGTTTGGCCAACGCCAGTTGATAAAAAAGGGGTCCAACGCTTCATGGGGTTCTCCAACTTCTATCGAAAGTTCATAAAAGGATTCTCTGCTATTATCTCGCCTATCACTCAACTTACTAAACAGGATTCACAGTGTCAGTGGACCACAGAGGCCCAAGTGGTCTTTCAGACCTTGAAAGTCTCTTCACCTCAGCGCCAGTCCTGAAGCATCCAGATCCCGCTCTGCCCTATGTCCTAGAGGTAGATACTGAAACCGCTGTAGGAGCTGTGTTTTTTTTTATATAATACATTTTTATTGATTTCAATGCAAAGAAAAAAGAAAAGGGAAATTCACATACACTGTATCACATAAACGTATAGTCATATAAGGCAAAGGCGATAAATCAAGGGTACATGTTCAATTGTGCCTGACCTACTGTGAGACGTTGTCCCGCCACAGACAACTATAGGTGACCGGGATCTGATGTCAGTCTTCATGGTTACCTGGGGGTAGTAGGGTGTCCCCCCCGTCGGCACGCCAACCGGGAACTAACTGTGCCAGACAGGAGGGGAGCAATGTAGGAGCTGTGTTATTCCAAAAACAAGGCTCTAAGGCTCTACTCCATCCTATAGCAGTCTTTTCTCGCAAACTCTCTTCTCCTGAAAATAACTATGACATTGGAGATAGAGAACTGTTGGCCATCAAGTCGGCCCTGGAAGAATGGCAATATCTGTTGGAAGGAGCATTGCACTCCATATTGATCAACAATGATCATAAAAATTTAGAATATTTAAGAACGGCTAAAAGACTGAGACCTTGACAGACCCGCTGGGCCCTTTTTTTCTCCCGATTCCTCTTTCACATCACCTACAGGCCTGGGTCAACGAATGTGAAACCTGGCGCCCTATCACGGATGTTTTGTGAGTCTGGAGTTCCTGCTTCCCCGGATACCATCCTTCTCCTAAGGAATTTTATTCTGTCCCAAGAGGACCTGTTGTCACAAATCAGGCAAACTATCGCCAATCTCTCTGGCCCACCTGATTCCTGACTAGTGACAAATGACGGGCTGCGGTGGCACGGCAACGAACTTTTCATTCCCAAGGAATACTGTCTTACTGTACTCTGCCATGACAATAAACTGGCCGGACATTTTGGCACTCGTAAGACTTCTGAGTTACTTCTACGCTCCTTTTGGTGGCCGTCAGTGGGCGAAGATTGCCAGAAATAAGAAAGTAATAAGTAAGGCCAGAGCCTGGGGCTTATTGAACCCACTGGCAGTACCTGAAAGGCCCTGGTCCAGTATTTCGATGGATGTTATTGTGGAGTTACCACCAGACGAAGGATATAATGCCATCTTGTGGATCGTTTGACAAAGGTGGCACATTTTCTCCCTATGAAGGGCACCCCCACCGCTGCTGAAACAGTGGAGATCTTTATAAAGGAGATAGTCCGCCTTCATGGAGTACCCACCAGTATAGTTTTGGACCAAGGAGTCCAATTCACCTCCCCGTTCTGGAAGGCTCTCCGCTCGTCTTTGGATATTGAGTTGGCCTTTTCAACTGCCTACCACCCTCAAACAAATGGTCAAACTGAATGGACCAATCAGACCCTGGAGCAGTATCTCCGTTGCTTCTCATCCTTCTCACAGACTGACTGGGTCACGCTACTACCACTGGCAGAATTTGCCTACAATAATAACATTCATTCCGCTACTAAATAGTCCCCGTTCTGGGTGAACTATGGGTTCCATCCTACATTTCTACCTAGCCTGACTTCTGAAAGTTCCATGCTAGCTTTTCTGGAAACTGCAAAACTCCTGGAGAAAAATCAAAGGCTATTACAAGAAACATTACTCTCCAACCAGGTGACCAGGTCTGGCTTGCTACGAGGAACTTGATTTGTCCTTCAAGGAAGCTGGGACCTAGATTCATTGGTCCATTCTCTGTGCAAAGGAAGATCAACCGGGCGGCATATGAGCTTGATCTGCCCGCTACCTTATGGATCCATCCGGTGTTTCATGTTTCCCTGCTGAAACCTGTAGCCGCCGATCATTTCCCAGGATGGTCAACTCTTGGACCAGAACCGGTTCTAGTTGATGGGGAGGAGCAGTTTGAAATTGAAGCCATCTTGGCATACAGGAGGAGGGGTGGCTCCCTACAGTACCTAGTCAAGTGGAAGGGTTACGGGCCTGAGGAGAGCTTGTGGGAGCCAGAAGCAAATGTGCATGTGGAACAGTTGATCAACACCTTTTGGAGAAATCTTTGTGGAAGAAATGCCGGCTGGGGCATCCAGAGGCCGTCAGAGAACGGCTCCCGCTCTGCAGAGCGATCGAGCCGCAGTGCACATTACCGTGGGGACGCGCGCAGGTGCGTGCTGTCATCAGTGCTAGGCGGGCTATTTAAATGGACAACACTAGGGTGCAAGTGTTGTCCGTTCTACAACGTTTGTGCACCTAGAGAATGTTTCCTATTCCTGTGATTCCTGTGTTCCTGAGACCCAGCTATCCTGACCCTGCCGACCCTGCCTGTCTCTGACCACTCTTTGCCTGCTCCTTCTGTACCATATTTGCCAGTCAGTTGCCGACCCAGCCTGTACCACTGACTTCTCTGTGCACAAGACTCCATTGGACATCACACATCACCATCTGTGGACCAGTCCAGCCCTCCTGCCCCCCTGCACTCCCGAACTCCCTGTCTACTCTACCAGGGGTTCGCGAATCAGGGCTGTAAGAGTGGTTGCTCCCTTCATAAGCCAGACTCCACCGCCAGGACGTGACAATTATGATCTTCTCTATTCAAAATCAAATTCAGTCTATTCAAAATTGGAATTCATTCTATTCGAAATTCGAATTTCAGAAGATTGTTATATATTATATTCTTTCTGTTTTATTATACAGTATTCTTTTCTATTGTATTTCTATTCCATTCTTTTCTATTCTATTGTATTCTCTTATGTGCTATTCTATTCTTTTTTAACCTTTACTATTGAAATTCGAATTTGAATTCATTCTATTCGAAATTCGAATTTGAATTCATTCTATTCGAAATTTGAATTTCGTAAAATGTTTTTTTACATATATATATACAGTATATATATATATATATATATATATATATAAATATATATATATATATATATATATATATTTTTTTTTTTTTTTTTTCTATTCTGTTCTATTGTTTTACTATTCTATTCTATTCTATTCCATTCTTATATTCTCTGTTCTATTCTTTTCTATTCTAATCTTTTCTATTTGTATTTATTCTATTCGAAATTCGAATTTCAGAAGATGGTTATATATTCTATTTTCATCTATTCTGTTCTGTTGTTTTTCTACCGCATTCAAACAAATTCTACCTCATTCAAAAAAAATTCTAGGGACACTTTTTGGTTGCCATGGACGTTCTCAAGTTTCCAGGCAGAAAGAATGACATATATAATATAAAAGTGCATGCAGGGCACTGGGCAAACCACTAGGGACAAAGGGGATGTGAAATGATTTCATACAGTAATGTAATCTTACAGATTACAGTGTACTGTATGTTTACTGTGTGTTTCACTTTTTGAATTTGCCGCCAGGCTCCGCCCCCATGCGATGCTTGCAGGGAACGGAGTCCGGCACACAGAGGCATCGGGCGGGGGACACAGCCCGCGGACACAGCGGGGGGACATCGCTGGATCCAGGGGACAAGGTAAGTAACGCTGCCTGGATCCAGCAATGCAATCTCGAGTGTGGCTTGGGGTTACCGCTCTTGGTACAGAAAATTCACCCCGAGCCATACTCGGGAATACCGCCAGGAAGGTTAAAGGAATATTTTATCTTTATTGTTTCAACTTAAGCATCATTAAAATCACTGCTCCTTTAACCACCTGCCAACCGCCGACCGGCATCTGACGGCGGCAAAGTGGCTCGATATTGCAAACCGCCGTCACCTGACGGCGGCTGCGATAACACTCACTGTGAGTGCGCGCACGCCGCCGGAGGCGCGCGCTCACTGTGTTCGGGGGGGGGCCAGGGAGCAGGTAGAGCAGACTGAAGTGGTTAAAAACAATTGTTTTAAATACTTTTTTTTGCATTGATACATGTCCCCTAGGACAGTACCTGGGTCCCCATACACTTTTTAGGGCTATAACTTGCATATAAGCCTTTAAAATGAGCACTTTTGATTTTTCATGTTCGTGTCCCATAGAATTTTTTGCCTGTTCAAAGTGTTTTGGTGCACTCCGGGGGGGTGTTTGGCCCATGCTTAGAAATAAGTAAGCAGGAAATTGCTTCCCACAATTGGATAATTGAGGTAAATATTCATAAAATGTATTGTGGGAAGTTTCTCAAGTCATTTAGTAAATCAGCGTGTTTTGACTCATGTGGGTACATTTACTAAGGCAAATAGGCTGTTCACTTTGCAACTGCAGTTGCACTCTGCAAGGGACTTATTCCCAGAGCTTGGTGAATGTAGTGAAGCTCTGCTGACTTACATCATCCATTCACATGTAAGCACAAATGCACTTTTTTTTCTTTGCATGTGATCGGGTATTTTTTAACGTGACGCATCACCACATTAATTAAGGCCTGGGGAAAAATCTCTTGCAGAGTGCATCTTCCCTTGCAAAGTATTTTCCTGTAGTAAATCAATGCCTTAGCAAGAAATGTAAGGGTTTATTTACTATAGGCAAATAACCTGTTTACTTTGCACAGGAATTTCCCTTAGCTTAGTGAATGTGGTGAAAATAAACTTTGCAAAGATAACCCAATCACATGCAGCGAAAAAAAAAAAAATAATTTGCTTGCACATCAGTGAATGATGGAACTCTGCAGAGCTTCAGCTCTTTTACTAAGCTAACAGTAAATTCCCTTGCAAAGTGCAAATTACCCTGCAAAATAAACAGCCTTTAGTAAATCAACCTCATAGAGTTCCAGGAAGATCAAAACACTAATTAGTTGGCAACACCTGACAATATAAAATGTATTTCCCATTCCACAATTGCAGAAACCTTGCCTTGAAGGGAAGAAAATAAAAACTAAAAAAAATCCAAGCGTTAAAAAGAAAAGGACTGTGCAGCATAAAGATGCCAGCTGCGCACCACTGGGATACAGTGACAGAAAGGGAGAGGAACGGAAGCTGAGAAGTAGGAAAAGAAAACCTATGCAGATGTAGCACCCTCTTAGCGTAGGATGCTGGGTAATTTGTTGCAATCAAGGGAGCAGTGATCCTTTGTCCTGGTTTGTTCAGGGTTTCCCATGCTGAGAATGTAATTACTTCCCCCTGCCTCTGGAAGAAGCTTCCAGAGCTTAGGGAGGGAGATGCAAATAGCCAGCCTGAATATTTATCATGCTTCAGCCAGTCCCAGGAGAGGAATGTCCAGAAGCGGGTTGGAAAGGCGATAGTCTGACACACTGGAGAGCTGGGTCTCTTCTCCTCAGGAGTGTTCCAGTGTCCTCAGCGGTCGGCCAATCCCAGGAGAGGAGTGTCCAGAAGCGGGTTGAAAAGGCGATAGTCTGACACACTGGAGAGCTGGGTCTCTTCTCCTCAGGAGTGTTCCGGTGTCCTCAGCGGTCGGCCAATCCCAGGAGAGGAGTGTCCAGAAGCGGGTTGGAAAGGCGATAGTCTGACACACTGGAGAGCTGGGTCTCTTCTCCTCAGGAGTGTTCCAGTGTCCTCAGCAGTGTCAAAGCTGAGGGCCTGTATAGATCTTCCTAGAAGCTAATTGCAGGACCTCACCACAAGAGATCTGGTCTGGAGGAGGATTGTCTCAATCACTGGACTGTGTCCAGTGGAAGCTGGAAGGTGGTAGCTTTCCTGGGGGATTTGTGAATAAAAACCCAAAATTGATCCCTGTGAGCAGTGTTCTGGATATTACATTGGCTACCATTAGGTATGCCTAAGCACAAGGTAACCAGATGCCAAAGAAACTTGCCTCATGGTCCCCAGCTGTGGGGGTCTAGACTGTCCAACAGTCATGTTTACCTATTTCTGTGTTATTGAAGCTAATGTGAATGGACTGGTGGTGGATTGCGGTGGTGGGCAGCCTCTGTGCTTTTAAGGAAGAACCAGGTAATACCAGCGGTCCCTACAGGGAGAGCGCTACACATGTTTGTTGACACCTACACATGAGTTCATGTAGGTGGGATTTTCTCTGAGATGTTTATGCTGGAATCTATTCACTACTTGCCATTGTGTGTTCTAATGGGTAATTGTAACTGTATGAGACCCATCTCTACTCAATTATATCTATCTCACAAGCTCCAAGATCCCTTTGAAGAATTAAAAATATATCAACAAAATGTATACACTTTATTTGTGATCTTAATTCTGCTTAGCAGTATATACAGTCGTTTGTATGCTTATTAGATTTTGGTTTCAATGTGTTTAGTAGGGGAAATTCAATAACTAATCTTAAAACTCTAATTGAAAAAGTCAGGAATATGGGCACATGTAAACATACAGTGAAGACACAAGTGTATTAGCTACCTCTGCCCTGATTTAATTTACGTGAATGCAGGCGTTCAAGTGTGCCCATCTGCAGTTCAATTTGGTGTGTTCTGGCCATCATAACAATTCTAGGAAGACTCAACCATAAGCAAAATGACATTCACTCAAGAACCTTTTCTAGGAAAAGAGCAATAATGCCGCCTCTTTGAAAACAAGAAACAGAAATGTTGGTGAGTTTTTAGGTTAGAAAATACATTTCGCTTAAAACTGTTTTTACTTAAAAATAAGCTTTAACTAGCAAATAATTAATTTAAGTGATTTCCTTGTTTCTGAGAAATATGTTACATATTTGAGGGTTTTTTATTCCATTAAAAAACTGTTCTAGCATTTATTTTATTAAATGCACACTCTTTACACTGAGCAAAATGTAAATTATTTCAGCCCATAGGTTAGTTTGGAAGGCAGGTATGTATAGCTGTATGTATAATAATGGTTTATTTTCTAGCCAAAATTCACAGGGAAAACAAAGAAAAGAAACAAAATTTCTAAAAAATATATATATTTTTTTTTTATTTTCCCAACAGTTAGATTCACTGTTTGCTTAATACAGCTTAATAAAAGGAGGTGAAGTTCAAACTTTTACATTTGACACTGAAATAAGAATAAATCTTTCAACTGAGGTACCTGTTGCAATGATAACAATCAAATGTGTGATTTTTCCTTGATAGAGAGGGAATAGGTCACCCAGAAGCCGCACATCAAGTTAAAGCCTGCTGTATGATGGGGAATGGTAGTCTCAGCTTGGACCCCCACCAGGCCACACCTCCAACGCATTTCACTCTGCCCACCGGAGCCTACTCATGGGGAATGTGTGATTTTTCCGTAATGAGGGCACATGCAACAATATCTTTTCCTAAAAGTTGACACAGGTAATACAAGAGAAATGTATATGTAATTTATAAATTACCGTACTACCTTCTCCCTGGTAAACAAGTCCAACGTAAAAAAAAAACCCTCTTAAGGTCTGTCTTGCTGCGCTGATTTTTTGGCTTATTTTGATTTTTATGTTACTACTTCCTGCACATGGCTTAGGAAAGTAATTGTATTTTTACACTTTAAAAGGCTGGGGAAACTTCCTCTGTACAGCAATTAGGTGCAGTAAGATTGCAATGCATTCAACTTCTATGTCTTATTGAAATGGATGGTGCCAAGTGAGCAGTTGACCATACTGTCTGGACAGACTGGGTCTAAGGAGGTATGTCAATGAATAAAGCGGCATTTGAAACAGAACAATTGGGCTTTAAAATATGTTCCTGGTAAACAAGTCCAACAAAGATCTTCCAGTTAAAAAAAAAAAACAAGTTCTGTCTTCCTGTGCTGCTTTTTTGACAGATTTTTGATTTATTTAGGGGTGGGTATTCGTGTATATAGTATTTGTGAGGAGAAGTAAATAGTATACTCATTTCCTTTACATGGTCTTCTTGTATTTTACTGGCCAAGATATACATAAGGCTCATCTTGACTACAGTCATTATCTTCCTGCTGGTCATGGTTACCTGTACACATAACAGCATACAATACATTTTGGGAAATCGTAGTGTATATTTTTCTGCAAACTACATTCTTGCCTGGTTGCATCATCATAAAAGAAAGAGATGACATGACAGACATTTGTTATAGTACCGTATTTTTCCGTGTATAAGACGCTATTTTTTGCTAAAATTGCAGTACTGTAGATCGAGGGGCGTCTTATACATGGTCAGCAGTGAGGAGTGAGTGAGCAGTCAGTCAGTGAGGAGTGAAGGGAGAGCCGCGCGGGTGCGTAGTCTGTCAAAGAGGCTTCCGCCTTGTTACTGACGTCAGCCAAAGCTGTGATTGGAGGTGGAGGTGCTGATGCCGTGATTGGAGGAGTAGGTGCTGATGCCGTGATTGGAGGAGGAGGTGCTGATGCCGTGATTGGAGGAGGAGGTGCTGATGCCGTGATTGGAGGAGGAGGTGCTGATGCCGTGATTGGAGGAGGAGGTGCTGATGCTGTGATTGGAGGAGGAGGTGCTGATGCCGTGATTGGAGGAGGAGGTGAATGGATTGGAAGTGTGCAGATGCCAGAGGAGAGTGTGCAGATGCGTCAGTGACCGGAGCCCAGATGTCAGAAAAAAAAAAAATGAATACTGGTAAGCGATTGTCTTACTCTGCTAAATTTAAACTGTGGAATCAGCAATGCCATGGACGGAACTGAGGATGATCTCACATATATAGATAGTGACTCAGAAGACAGCAGTGATGCAAAGGAAGTTGAAGTGGAAGAAATTGAAACTGATGAAGAAGAGAGCAGTGTTGCAACAGAGGCTGAATAAAGTTATATGCTGCATAATATAGTACAGTACGTGTATGTAAACATTACCTGCAGAACCAGTAATTACTACAGTAAATAAAAATGTGTTTACTACCGTATATAAAAATGTGCTCTGTTTTATTATTGATTTCTTAATTTTGGGTTGGAAAAGTGGGTGGCGTCTTATACATGGGGGCGTCTTATACACGGAAAAATACGGTAATTCATTTTACGTGATTTTGAAGGCTTCTAAAAGGAAAGCATTCTGAAGCTACATTTTCCACCAAGCTTGCAGTAGTTTTCCCAAAGCAGACACAAACCCTTCCTACTACAGTGCATTGGTTCTAGTCCACTCCAAATATTATCATGAGTTTTGTGCGAATTATGATTGTTCACTATCACAACAATTTACTTCTTGTCATGCAAAGGCTCATCATGAGGTAACAACATGTCATAAAGGGTTAGTAAAGTCAAAGTAAATCCTCATACCGCACCCAGTATAATGTAATTGGAGGGGATGGCTGCAGCTGTCACAATTTCTATCAAGCTCTCCAGAATAAATTAAAAAAAAAAAATATTTCTCATACAGACATTCCTTACAGTGAACTGAACTTAATGTATCATCAGAGAAGCACAAACATCAGATCTGTCTGACTACCTTGTGCTAATTCAAAACCCCTTGAGGTTAACTCACAAAATGATTTTTGACTTACCGCATGGTGACTAGACAGATCCAATGAGTTTGCTTTCTGATGATGTGCTAAGGAGTTCAGACTGTAAGGTGCGGCTGTATAAGAAAGTTTTTTATTATGTAATAAAGAGGGCGGCACAATGGTGTAGTGGATAGCACTTTCGCCTGGCAGCAAAAGGGTCGCTGGTTCAAATCCCAACCATGACACTACCTGCCTGGAGTTTGCATGTTCTCCCTGTACCTGCATGGGTTTCCTCCGGGTACTCCGGTTTCCTCCCACACTCCAAAGACATGCTGGTAGGTAAATTAGATTCTGTCTAAATTGGCCCTAGTATATGTATGAATGTGAGTTAGGGACCTTAGATTGTAAGCTCCTTAAGGGTAGGGACTGAAGTGAATGAACAATGTTTATGTAAAACGCTGCGTAAATTGATGGCGCTATATAAGTACCTGAAGTAAATAAAATAAATAAATAAAGAGGCGCTTAGCAAGGTAGCTCAGTCAAGAACATAATACACAAGTCAATAGTCACTTTGTATTGGTAAAGATATTATTCACAAATATACTTAATACAAATATTTGTGCAGTCCAATATACAGTATGAGAGTTAATCTGCCTGCTCTGAAATAAAAATCAGAAGGCTGTTAAATGACTACTGATCCACGCATGTCCAGCCTTCAAAGTCATGTTTTGATCCACAACACCAGGAAGGTTGTAATGTTGCACTGATCTCTCTAATGTTTTTACATTACATGTACAAATCTTCAATATATAAGTTCCATTTTAATGACTAAAGCTGATATGTACCTTTTAACAATCACAACTTTTAACTGAAATTAAAAAGTATGATTTTTTTTAAACCTTCCTTAAGCTTTTTTGGCCATATTCCTCTTGTGGGTCACGGGAGTGCACTTACTATTGTAGATGTGGCAGAACTGCTCCAGGCCCTGGAAGGCTCCCATCAATATTATTGGGATCCACCTGGCTGCTTGATTGTCAGGTGGCTCTGCCTCTCAGTGTGTGGCTGAGAGTTTGTGCCAGCTACATCCACCCTATCCCATGCCTGGCACACCAGTGAGCACTGGAAAAGCAGAGTGTGGTGTCTGGCACACCAAGAGCAGAGTTATCAGCAGTCATACGATTGCTCAGTTCTCAGTCTTACAACCAACATTGGACAGCTGCAGCATCACATTGATGCTGCAGCATGGAGGTGAGTATGTGTGGTTGTCCTTTTCAAAGTGCACACTCCTCTTTTAATCATGTCAGTTCTTGCAACTATGTCCCTTTTCTGGACCAGAGCACTGGTCTTACTGGTTTTACATTTCTGCTATGTTTATTTGGCAATAACTGCATGACAGCTCACTGTACTGTGCTGATGATCATACCTGATGATCATGCATTGCAAGCCCTGATTGGCTGAAGCAGTGAAAGCTTCAGCCAATCAGGGCACAGAGCACTGTCAAAGTCATAATTGGACACTGTCATCATGACTTTATCCAATCATGGCTCTTTCGCGCCCTACAGTATAAAAGTATTCTTCCAATGGCAGCCATTTTCTGTGTGATTTCAGCTGGAGAGAGATAGAACCGGGCTCTGTTCAGTGCTATTAGTTAGCTAGTGTGCTAAACTGTGCTATTTTGCTTTGTCAGCATAGAATATACGTTTAGTGTCAGTCTAGGGATAGTGTGAGTGTAGTGAGGAGGACCATCATTCAGCTTTACATAGTATACAGCTAGAGTAGGGACAGCTCAGATAGTTTCACTGTAGTGTAGTGAGATCATGTCATTCATACATACATTAGTGTATATGTACAGTAGGGACAACTTAGATAGTTTCAGTGTAGTGAGACCGTGTCAGTAATCTTTACATTAGTGTATAGCTAGAGTATGGACAGTTCAGATAGCGTCAGTGTAGTGATGGTTGAACACCATCTTTTTGATTGCGTTACTGCAAGATTAACGGCATTTACTTCTGTGTGCGTTACTGCCAGTTTAAAGCCATATTGTTCTAAGTGCATTACTACCAGTTTAACGCCATTTACCTCTGTGTGCATTACTGCCAGTTTAACACCATATATAGTTCTAAGTGCATTACTGCCAGTTTAACGCCATTTACGTCTGTGTGGGTTACTGCCAGTGTAACCTCATATAGTTCTAAGTGCATTACTGTCAGTTTAACGCCATATAGTTCTAAGTGCATTACTGCCAGTTTAACGCCATTTACCTCTGTGTGCGTTACTGCCAGTTTAACGCCATTTACTTCTGTGTGCGTTACTGCCAGTTTGACGCCATATAGTTCTAAGTGCGATACTGCCAGTTTAACGCCATTTACTTCTGTGTGCGTCACTGCCAGTTTAACGCCATATAGTTCTAAATGCGTTATTGCCAGTTTAACACCATTTACTTCTGTGTGCGTTACTGCCAGTTTAACGCCATATAGTTCTAAGTGCGTTACTGCCAGTTTAACGCCATTTACTTCTGTGTGCGTTACTGCCAGTTTAACGCCATTTACTTCTGTGTGCGTTACTGCCAGTTTAACGCCATATAGTTCTAAGTGCGTTACTGCCAGTTTAACACCATATAGTTCTAAGTGCATTACTGCCAGTTTAACACCATTTACTTCTGTGTGCGTTACTGCCAGTTTAACGCCATATAAATCTAAGTGCATTACTGCCAGTTTAACGTCATTTACTTCTGTGTGCATTAATGCCAGTTTAACACCATATAGTTCTAAGTGTGTTACTGCCAGTTTAACGCCATATAGTTCTAAATGCATTACTGACAGTTTAACGCCATTTACTTCTGTGTGCGTTACTGCCAGTTTTAGCGCCATATAGTTCTGAGTGCGTTACTGCCAGTTTAACACCATTTACTTCTGTGTGCGCTAATGCCAGTTTAACGCCATGTAGTTCTAAGCGCGTTACTGCCAGTTTAACGCCATTTACTTCTGTGTGCGTTACTGCCAGTTTAACGCCATATAGTTCTAATTGCGCTACTGCCAGTTTAACGCCATTTACTTCTGTGTGAGTTACTGCCAGTTTAACGCCATTTACTTCTGTGTGTGTTACTGCCAGTTTAACGATATATAGTTCTAAGTGCGCTACTGCCAGTTTAACGCCATATAGTTCTGTGTGCGATACTGCCAGTTTAACACCATATAGTTCTAAGTGCATTATTGCCAGTTTAACGCCATTTACTTCTGTGTGCGTTACTGCCAGTTTAACGCCATATAGTTCTAAGTGCGTTACTGCCAGTTTAACGCAATTTACTTCTGTGTGCGTTACTGCCAGTTTAACGCCATTTACTTCTGTGTGCGTTACTGCCAGTTTAACATCATTTACTTCTGTGTGCGTTACTGCCAGTTTAACTCCATTTACTTCTGTGTGCGTTACTGCCAGTTTAACGCCATATAGTTCTAAGTGCGTTACTGCCAGCTAACACCATATAGTTCTAAGTGCATTACTGCCAGTTTAACGCCATTTACTTCTGTGTTCGTTAATGCCAGTTTAACACCATATAGTTCTAAGTGCATTACTGACAGTTTAACGCCATTTACTTCTCTGTGCGTTACTGCCAGTTTTAGCGCCATATAGTTCTGTGTGCGTTACTGTCAGTTTAACGCCATTTAGTTCTAAGTGCGTTACTGCCAGTTTAACACCATTTACTTCTGTGTGTGTTACTGCCAGTTTAACACCATATAGTTCTAAGTGCATTACTGCCAGTTTAATGCCATTTACTTCTGTGTGCGTTAATGCCAGTTTAACGCCATGTAGTTCTAAGTGCGTTACTGCCAGTTTAACGCCATTTACTTCTGTGTGCGTTACTGCCAGTTTAACGCCATATAGTTCTAATTGCGCTACTGCCAGTTTAACGCCATTTACTTCTGTGTGAGTTACTGCCAGACCGTTATTGCGTGAATCTTGATATACCACAATTTGACCGTCATAGCGTGTGTCTTGATATACCGCAATTTGACCGTCATCGCGTGAATCTTGATATATAGCAATTTGACCGTCATTGTGTGTGTCTTCATTTACCGCAATTTGACCGTCATTGAGTGTGTCTTCATTTACCGCAATTTGACCGTCATCGCGTTAATCTTGATATACCGCAATTTGACCGT
>BLSH010338731.1:65799-85403 GCA_018402905.1 Glandirana rugosa | reverse complement strand
TCTTCATTTAACGCAATTTGACCGTCATTGCGTGAATCTTGATATACCGCAATTTGACCGTCATTGCGTGTGTTACTGCCAGTTTAACGATATATAGTTCTAAGTGCGCTACTGCCAGTTTAACGCCATATAGTTCTGTGTGCGATACTGCCAGTTTAACACCATATAGTTCTAAGTGCGTTATTGCCAGTTTAACGCCATTTACTTCTGTGTGCGTTACTGCCAGTTTAACGCCATATAGTTCTAAGTGCGTTACTGCCAGTTTAACGCAATTTACTTCTGTGTGCGTTACTGCCAGTTTAACGCCATTTACTTCTGTGTGTGTTACTGCCAGTTTAATGATATATAGTTCTACGTGCGCTACTGCCAGTTTAACGCCATATAGTTCTGTGTGCGCTACTGCCAGTTTAACACCATATAGTTCTAAGTGCGTTACTGCCAGTTTAGCGCCATTTACTTCTGTGTGCGTTACTGCCAGTTTAACGCCATATAGTTCTAAGTGTGTTACTGCCAGTTTAACGCCATTTACTTCTGTGTGCGTTACTGCCAGTTTAACTCCATTTACTTCTGTGTGCGTTACTGCCAGTTTAACGCCATATAGTTCTAAGTGCGTTACTGCCAGTTTAACACCATATAGTTCTAAGTGCATTACTGCCAGTTTAACACCATTTACTTCTGTGTGCGTTACTGCCAGTTTAACGCCATATAAATCTAAGTGCATTACTGCCAGTTTAACGCCATTTACTTCTGTGTGCATTAATGCCAGTTTAACACCATATAGTTCTAAGTGTGTTACTGCCAGTTGAACACCATATAGTTCTAAGTGCATTATTGCCAGTTTAACGCCATTTACTTCTGTGTGCGTTACTGCCAGTTTAACGCCATATAGTTCTAAGTGCGTTACTGCCAGTTTAACACCATATAGTTCTAAGTGCATTACTGCCAGTTTAACACCATTTACTTCTGTGTGCGTTACTGCCAGTTTAACGCCATATAAATCTAAGTGCATTACTGCCAGTTTAACGCCATTTACTTCTGTGTGCATTAATGCCAGTTTAACACCATATAGTTCTAAGTGTGTTACTGCCAGTTTAACGCCATATAGTTCTAAGTGCATTACTGCCAGTTTAACGCCATTTACTTCTGTGTGCGTTACTGCCAGTTTAACGCCATATAGTTCTAAGTGTGTTACTGCCAGTTTAACGCCATTTAGTTATGTGTGCCTTACTGCTAGTTTAACTCCATATAGTTCTAAGTGCGTTACTGCCAGTTTAACGCCATTTACTTCTGTGTGCTTTACTGCCAGTTTAACGTCATATAGTTCTAAGTGCGTTACTGCCAGTTTAATGTCATATAGGTTTGTGGGTTACTGCAAGTTTAACGCCATATAGTTTTGTGCGTCACTGTACGTTTGGCGCATTACATTGCAGTATGTGTGCATACTAGCTCATTATGCCTTTGCCTTACAGGTTTTTTTTTTCCCCCCAGTATGAGTATTCAACCGCTTTAAAAAAATCTCTTTTGCTGGACCATTTCATGGTTTCCAGCCAAATGCACATTTGTTTGGGAACCATACATACCAAACCACGCAAAGGATGAATGATAATGCACATAAAAAGAAATCCAGAAGAAACACTGTAGTGACATGACAGCATTAGTCATCATTCATAGAAAGCTTTCCAAAGTATAATTTTTATCTTTTAATTCTGATAAAACTAATTGAAATGATAATCTCCTAAAAAAAAAATACATGATAATACCTCCTAGCTAAATGGTTCTAAGACTAAATATACGAGGTCTGTCTGGAAAGTAATGATCCATGTAATATGAAAAATAGAGATATTTATTAAAGAAAATACAATATAAATTGTATATAGGACATAGGTAGTAGAAGCTTCTGAATAAATTTTGCAACAGCACGTTTAATGCCAAGATCCCACATTAAAATCTCGGGGACAGTAGTTTTTAGAATCCCCAGATCAACTTCTAGTTGTCACCACTGTCAATCACTGATCTTGTTGATTGCAGCCCGTACACATTCAACATTCTCAAGTGTTCTGCTTGTTGCAGGCCTTCCAGAACATGGATCACTTTCAGCAGATTCTCAACCATCTTTGAAGTGTTTGTGCGCACTGCACTAGAGATGCACCAATACCACTTTTTTAACATTGACTGCAAGTACCAATACTCTTTTTTGCAAGTGTTCTCCGATACCAATTACCAATACCTATCAGCTAGGACGAGTAGGTAGGGGGTGGTTTGGGAGGGGGGCTTGTTAAGGAGTTGTGTGAGGGCGGGGTGGGGGGGGAGTAGAGGGGTAAATGAGGGCAGAGTAGTTGAGGGTGGGATGAAATAGGGATTGTGGGGTGGAAGAGTTGGGATGGAAAAGGCTGTGATCACTGAGGGAAGAGGATGGGGATGGGAGGGTCATTGGGAGACATGGGGGTAGAGGTGACAGCTGGTGGGGGAAGGAGGAGGAAAAACAGGGTAGGCAGGAGGACATAACACAGGGAGGGCACAGTGCAGGGGGTTAGGAGGGCACAGTACAGGGGGTTAGGAGGGCACAGTATGGGGCGTTAGGAGGGCACAGTAAAGGGTATTAGGAGAACACAGTAAGGGGGGTAAAAGAGCACAGTGCAGGCGTCACTGCTGGCAGAGCTCTGCCTCCCATCCCTGCATTGTGCACAGCCTAAACACAGGCAGAGCTCCTGCTCCACACACAGCACACACTGGAGCTGAAATCTGATTCCCTTACAGCTACAATGTGCACAGTGTTTAGCTAGCTACTGGTTGCAGTTCTGACCTGTGAAATTCCGTGGTAGGAATGGCAACTTAGTGTCAGTAGCTAGCTATACACTGTGTGCACATGGTAGATGAAAGGGATTGGGATGGGGAAGAGGAGCTCATTATGTACCATGCGGGATAGGAGGCTGCGGGCATACATCAGGGGCAGTGGAGGGCTTGGAAGCGAGGAGCCCACTCCTCCCCAGTACCCCCCTAGATCAGGGCATGATCTTACCATTGCTGTGCTCAGTGCTAGAGGGATGTCTAATGGTCCGAACCCCGCTGCTGGAGGGGAGGAGGAGGAGGCGTCCCGCCCCCAGCTGACCTCACTTCCGGTAACAGTTTCCGATATCGGAGCATTTTCGCAAGTACCAATACTCACCAAAATGCTTAGTATGTAATGTATGTACATTATTTTGATATACTTTATTTTAAAAAAGCATTTCTGAACAGTACGCATCAACAACCATATATTCATTATGTACAAATAATTTAAAGCCATGCACAGAAAGAGATAACCATGTCAAAGTATGTAAGGTAAATGTCCCTGCAGACTAATCAGAAGGAAATAAGAATCAGAATTAGAGTAAGCAGGAGAAAAACAAGAAGATGAAAGGATTAAATGCGTAGCAGTGCTTGGTTGTAGTTACTTGCAAAGTACTTAAGAAAGATTTAAGAAACTTAGATTTTTTTTTTAAATCATGCAGAATAGCCAATATTTATTTCAGCAGGTATCAGTTTTTTGGTTTTTTTGCATAACTTGACCTATAGACTTTGAATTGATTACGGCTACAACCCCTCACTTCATAGATTTTTATGGGTTCTTGCAGATATCCTTACCAAATGTGTTTTAAGCAACCCATAGCCTTGCATCTCCAAAAGTAATTAGGGTCTTACACAATAATTAAAAAAGATATCATGTTTATTTAATTTTTTAAAATTGACACCTATATTAGAATAAAACTAAAAACTAAAAAAATGCCCCCCACCAAAAAAACTATATCACATTGTTTGGAGAGCTGCAAATGTATAGGTCCACTGTTTATACTTCTTCATAAGCTGAATAGTTTTTTTGAAATTTTGGAAATATGCCACTACACTTTTCAGCAATGGGTAAGTGCTTTAAGTGGGGTAATTAACACCAGCCCAAGGCAGTTGGGCATCAGAATTTTTATATCATCAGTACCCCATGTGGTACAACTGGAACGCAGGTAAGCAAATACTCAACCCTCAGAGGTAGGTAAATTGCTATTCTTTCATTTAAAGTGGTAGTAAATGCTGTTTTACCACTTACCACTTTACCACCCCGTTCGGTAAACACCCGAATTTGCGGGGCGCTTGGCGGGATATTCCCTTCCGAGTGCCCCACAATGCACTGTGTGCTGCACAGTGCATTCTAAGCCCTGATTGGGTAAAGCGTTGCCCAATCAGGGCACAGTAAATAGCTGGTTAAGTAGTGGGCCGGGAAACCGGCTGCAGCGTCCTTAACAACGGATGAGTCTTTAGCTGTCAAAGGGCTTCCCCGCTGACAGCTGAATGAATAAAAAATAAATTTCTGCCAACAGAAAAATGTTAAAAAAACGGCATGGGGGTCCCCCCAATCCATGCCAAGACCTTTGGGTCTGATATTGATTTTAAGTGGAACCCCATGCCAATTTTTTTTGTAAATGGCGTGACCTAAGGGTCTGGTGTGGATTTTGGGGGGGACCCCATGCAGAATTTTAAAAACAAATGGGGTGGGGTCCTCCCAAAATCCATACCAGATCCTTATCAGAGCATGTAGCCTGACAGGCCAGGGAAGGGGGGATAAGTGAGCGCCCCCCTCCAGAACCATACTAGGCCACATGCCCTTAACATGGGGGGTGCTTTAGGGACAAGGACCTCTTCCCCACAACCCTGGGCTGTGGGGGTCTGCAGGTAGGGGGCTTAACAAGGGCCCCCCCAGATCCCGCCCCCCCTATGGGAGTGAGTATGGGGTACCCCTACACATTCACCAAAAAAGTGTCAAAAAGAAATAAAAACACAGACACATTTTTTGACAAATCCTTCATTAAAAATAAAAAAAATGTCCTCTGATGTTGATTGATCGTCAATCATGACACCCACTGCCACCACCAGACCCGAAAAAATAAAATAAAGGCTTTGTCTGCTACGATGGCTAACCGCCAACTGCAGGCTCCACTGTTTGACAGTTTTTATATAGGTAAGGGGACGGGGCCAACTGGCGACGTCACTTGGTGGCGTGGCACTGCCCCCTTGTGACGTCCCTGACCCAGCATGCAGCAGAAGGAAGACTGGGTGAAGATGGAAGCCCTCTCAGCAGTGACAGCGCAGCGCTGGAGGGCTTCGCTTTAAGGTAAGTCTCTCATAATGTGCTTGTATGTGATACATACTAGCACACTATGACATTGCATTGCAGTGTACTACCGCTGTAAACTGCCACAGCTGTTTTTCCTACTCACCATGCTGCAAGCAAGGTTTAAACAAACGACTGAACATTTCTTGTTTAAAAAATGCGGAATTTTTTTAAGATGTTAACTCATTCACTAAAATAATCAGTCTTCCCTCATCCCACGCTGTGTCCTCTCTTCATTTCAAAACTCTAACAAGTGCTAAAT
Organism: Glandirana rugosa; assembly: GCA_018402905.1. Lineage (NCBI taxonomy): Eukaryota > Metazoa > Chordata > Amphibia > Anura > Ranidae > Glandirana > Glandirana rugosa. Next base: position 80,001 of record BLSH010338731.1, on the reverse strand, counting down.
TTTGGAAACAAACGAGTTGTTTGTTAAAGCACAATGTTATAAACTACATAATCTTCCCCCATTAATGTATTATATGAAATAATAACAAATAATTCACAGGGTCTTCTGACTTCATGTATCATTTCCCATCATTTGTAGTCTGCAAACAGGGCTGGCCTAAGACTGCCTGGGTCCAAGAATGAAATGCTGCCCCCCCACCCCCCAAAAAAAAAATCACGCCCCCCCATATCCATTATTTTATATCATGATAATTAAAACTAAAATTAAATTTATCAGGAAATCATATTTACATGCAACAGCATCTTGTCTATATGCAAAATTATATGACATACCATTATGTTCAATTTCAAGCGGTGGGCTAGGGTAGTATAGGGCTGGGCTAGGGCAGTATAGGGATGGGCTAGGGCAGTATAGGGGCGGGCTAGGGCAGTAAAGGGGCAGGCTAGGGTAGTATAGGGGCAGGCTAGGGTAGTATATAGACAGGCTAGGGTAGTATATAGACAGGCTAGGGTAGTAAATGGGCACGCTAGAGGTAGTATATAGACAGGCTAGGGTAGTATACGGACAGGCTAGGGTAGTATATAGACAGGCTAGGGTAGTATATAGACAGGCAAGTGTAGTATATGGACAGGCTAGGGCAATATAGGTGTAGGCTGGGGTAGTATATAGACAGGCTAGGGTAGTATATAGGCAGGCTAGGGCAGTATAGGTGCAGGCTAGGGTAGTATATAGACAGGCTAGGGCAGTGTAGGGGCAGGCGGAGTGGCCCGGGGGGCAGTTGTCGTCATGACACACAAAACTACTGTAAAAAAAAATTTGGTCATCAATTTGCTGGGTAAATAGAAGAGAAGGAGAGGCGGCCGTGGTTCAATTTGCTGCCCCTCTTAAAGTTCTGCCTGGGTCCAATGGACCCACTGGGACCCATAGTAGGGCCGGCCCTGTCTGCACATAAGCCCCTTATATTCCTTAAATACTTTGTTATAAAGAAGAGAACAAAGAACTACTAAAATACTAGTGAATCAACAGTGAATTGTGTTTTATACATGACTCTGCCAACTTAAAATTGGTCCAGCTTGGGTGGAACCTCAAACTTAGTAAATCTGCTTGTCTAGCGCTACATTAGAAATAAATATATCAGATTCATTCATCGTGCATTCAGAGAGATTATTAAAATGTGATAAAAAAGAAATAGTTGTCAGTTTAGGTGGCAACATATTTAGGACCTTCCTAATAGTTTACATGAGAAAACGAATATACCATATAAAGTAACAGGATTTTTAAGGTGTGAATTAGACACACAAAGAACATTTTATATGTATCTTTTTAAATGTATTGTAGCTAAGTCCATTGGGTACATTTTTAAAATGGGCCCCAAACATGTTGAATGTAGACCAGGTCGCAGTTTACATATTAGTTCTGGAGGTACTCACTTGAGTTCTGACCATGGATGCGCAATTCGTCTGTTAAAGCGGTCTCTGCACTCAATTGATAGTTTTTTCCTAGCCATCTAAGCCCCTTGACTAACTTGAACCGCACCACTGCTTGTCTTTAATGGACAGTGATTGTCCTCTTCTGATGCTGCTAGGCCTGAAGAGCCCATTGTTTGCCCTTTGAAGAAGGGCCACTTCCATGTCTCTCTTCAACCTCAGATCTATTTCCAATGTTTGTGGTACTTCAGACAGTTTAGTTTGGATATGCTGGAAGGATGATGTCCTACCCAGATGCAAAAGATGCAGATCTCTGTATAGAGCTGAGGAAGAGACTAGAGCCATTCTGCCTGATAATGGCAACAACAAGGTAGTTTACGGCTTGACACTTGGATATCTGAGATCGGAATTGGTTTACCACGATATACAACAGTTACTTGATCCCAGCGAGTGAGGACACGACGGAGCCTCATCTACCCTTTAATCCCATATCTAGGCTTACTTGTATACAATTCAATACTTACAGCAGGGAACAGAGGATTCAATCCTTTAAATTTTGCAAGGTTTCCTATGATCTAATATACTTGAAGTTTGGAGTAGGTGCCCTGGCTTCAATAGCGTTTCACACACTAACGGTGAGCCTTCACTTCTTGGGTCTCCAGCATCTAGATATAACTTGTCAGAATTTGGCCGATACAGTTGGCCACGCTGTATGAGGTATTGGATCTTTGGAAGGAGAATAGGAGGTTCCAGGATCAGAGACTGTACCCAAGGATATCATGGCCTGCAGGCCACTGGGCAATTATTGTCCTCATCACCACTGAATGACTGCAGATCCTGATAAGGAGCCTGGAGACCACTAGGTTTGTTGGATATACATATTGGCTAATCTACAGACCCAGCTAGATGTCAGTAGTTCCACTGCTTCCACCTCTGGGAAGCTATCCAGTAAGTATCAGGTCAATATCCTGATAGTCTTATTTGTTGTAGATCCCTTGAACGGCTTGTTGGTTTGGAGACCATCCCTTGGTAGCTTTGTACCTTGCAGCGTCTGACAGGCGGTTCTAGGAAACCCGAACCCAAAAGGCTGACAACTTGACTGGGAGATACCTCTGACAGAAGTGGAGTAGTCTTGCATTCCTTCTTGACAGTGAAAATAGGACCTTCCAATTTTGCTGAATCTTTGGAGCATAGCTAATGCTCTCTTTGTTGAGTTTTCAGTAGGACTTACACCTGAGACCACCTGCCATTCTGACTTTGGACACTTTGTCCTCCATTGGCATGAATACCCAACAAAGTAATAGATTGTGATGATTGGTGTGCCCAATAGCTGAGCAATGAGGGAAAAAAGGAGAGTACTGCCTGGTGGGACTCAACTGATTTATTCAGTATAACCAGTCCTGGAATTGGGCGGGGGGGGGGGGGCAGAGCCTACCCATATGTATATGCTCTCATGCTTGTGTCAGGAAACAATATTAAAACCAACTTCTTTTCTTGATATGTATGAACAAAGCATCAGATAAAATCTTTGGTACATGGTTAAAAAAATAACCCAGAATAGCAATGTTCATTTCACCCATAAAGAGGCTATACCAAGGGCCAGTGTGCAAGCATCATCATAACCATTGCATCAAATCCATAGACTCATAGGTTTAGAACAAACAAGACTCTACAAATGGCTAACATGGCCTCACTCAACATGTTTTGCATTATCGCTTCCTCAGGAGTAGGGTACTAAAATTAAAATAATAACATAATTCCCCCGCCGGGAGACGACAATGGCCCGACAGGAGGGATTCCCACATCAACACTGTCTGTGTTGATTGAAAAATCCAGTGAATTTCTTTCCAGCAACCCGCGGTTGCAGGAAATAAATTTGCACAGTGTATGGCCGGCCTTACTTTCATTTTCTGTTTTGTCTACAGGACAGGAAAAAAAGGTATATCTTCCAAGCTAGATAAAGGGCAGCAAAAGTAACCTAGCAGAATTTTTACATTTTGCTTAGTATTTCTAATATTAAATACTGTATATCTCTGGCTTCAAATACACTTCTAATAAGAAAAATATATAATAAGTATTGCGCTTAGGATGGGTAAATCAGCTGCTGCCCTCCAGTAAATTTCTCCTTGAGAGACAAAAAAAACAAATATATAAAATGAACTGGATATTGGCACTGCTTAAGGTTACTCAGTTATACTCAAAACATAATCATATAATAGTGTCTGGTAATCATATAAAATTATATCAAATAATGAAGTGCAAATGTGCAAGTTTAAAAATCAATGTGCAAATGTGCAAATTCTAAATGAATTCATCAACAAAGTGTTATGTGTAAAAATAATCAAAAATGATCAAATCCGCAGACCACAGTGAAACATAGATCCTAGTAAAATAGTGATAGCGTTATGCATAAATAAATAAAGTGCAATGTGTGTAAGTTAATTCAAATAAATACAATCCCTAATGTAACATAAATTCTCATAGCATATATATATATATATACATGCGTAATGACCGTGCTAAGTTAATAATATATGCTAAGATAAAGTGCACTCATGATCAATTAATAATACCATAATATAATAGGCCACTAAATATATGTAGGCTATGATTGAGGTGTGGGAAATTATATATAAACAGCATCAGGATAAAACCGTAATGGTTATAGGAGTACACCACAATGAGAAGACAGTGATCCCTCCTAGGACCACTAAAAGGACTTGCAATATTGTCTAACCCCCACTAGGTGGCTACGAAGTTATTAGACTCTTTTCTGACAGCGAGTTCATAAATATAACCATTGCTCATGTATCGGCAGTTCGGATTTTATAACATTAGTAAAGTCCCCCTTTGAGACCGTCGATGACGAAACGCATCAGGCGGTACCTAGCTTTACGTCCTACGTCACATCCGGTTTCTGCAGAGCGAACAGGTGGAACGCAACCTCGGTGTACAGGAAGTATACAGGACTTTATCATAGGAGAGGTGCGTCCACCACGCTAGAGCCGGCTCTGTGATTCTTACGGACCATTAGGAATGCGATACCTGTTGTTGTTTTTAAAATTTTAACCTACCAAGTTTTATATATAACCTACGAATGTTAAATAAAGTAAGGTTATATTAAATTTACATAATACGCTATGGACCTTCTTTTTTGCTTTCTTCCCTATCACGGTTAACGGGACTGTTCCTGGACCAGGACCAACATTATTGGAGACAGGTCTATGCGCTTTACCGATGCAGGGGTGGCGTTCTCTGGTAAGGAGGGGACCTTGAGGGGAGCACGCGTGACCTGCACTTGAGCACCTTAAGAGTTTTTTTGTGAAGCAATTGGAGTAAAAGGACCTGAATGAAACATCCTTAAGCACAGAGCACCTTTGGGGGACTTTACTAATGTTATAAAATCCATACTGCCGATACATGAGCAATGGTTATATTTATGAACTCGCTGTCAGAAAAGAGTCTAATAACTTTGTAGCCACCTAGTGGGGGTTAGACAATATTGCAAGTACTTTTAGTGGTCCTAGGAGGGATCACTGTCTTCTCATTGTGGTGTACTCCTATAACCATTACAGTTTTATCCTGATACTGTTTATATATAATTTCCCACACCTCAATCATAGCCTACATATATTTAGTGGCCTATCATATTATGGTATTATTAATTGATCACGAGAGCACTTTACCTTAGCATATATTATTAACTTAGCACGGTCATTACGCATGTATATATATATATATATGCTATGAGAATTTATGTTACATTAGGGATTGTATTTATTTGAATTAACTTACACACATTGCACTTTATTTATTTATGCATAACGCTATCAGTGTTGCCAACCGTCCGTAAATTTACGGACAGCCAGTAAAAACAGGGCAGGTTTTTGGATGTCCGTAAAAGTCCGTAGCAGCTGAAAAGTGCCAGTAAAAACGGTGGCCATCGGCTCCGGTCAGAGCTGCGCATGTGCAATTACGGAAATTCCTGAGCAGCGAGTGAGAAGATCCAATCCTGACCCTGAGACGAGTTGGACTACCACTACCTCCTGCTGCCAGCTAGTGCCTCTGCCCAGCCCATCCGCCCTCATATGAGGTTGCTATATTTTCCCCCCACACCACCTCCAGCCAGCACCTGACCACTTGAGACACTCTGGATGGATGGATCCTCCTGATTCCTGCCTGCCTCCCTGCTCTGGCTGACCCAGCAGCCCTCCTGGTGACAGTGGTGAGTGCAGTACGCTTCCTCTTCAAGCCAACCAAAAAGAGTCGGGACAGTGTGGGACTGCTTGACACCCACACTGTCTCTGGTCACTCTGACAGACAGCCGCCAGCCAGGCTGCAGGAGTCTCTCTCTCTTAGTGTGAGTGTGCACTGTATGAGTGCAGTGTGCACTGTATGAGGGCAGTGTGCACTGTATGAGTGCAGTGTGCACTGGATAAGTGGCAGGAGGTAATGGAAGGATGGTGTAATGGAAACAGGAGGTGATGGGGATGGTGTGTTGGAGATGGAGGGATGGTGACAGGAAGTGATGGGGGGGGGGCATTGTGTGATGGAGACAAGAGGTGATGGAGGGATGGAGACGGGGGGATGGTGTGATGGAGATGAGAGGTGATGGAGGGATGGAGACTGGAGGGATAAAATCAGGAGGTGATGGAGACAGGAGGTCTTTAGAAGTGGGGACCTAAATTCTGGTGATCCTAGTGGCTACCAGGGATTTCACCTCACTTTCTGTGGTGGTTATGGAACAGAAATTAAGGGGAAATCTCTACAATTTGACATGGGTGACAAAACTGATAGACTAAATTATCTGCTCTTATTATATTGAAAATAACAGAAATATGTTTTTTTTACCTGGCTATCTACCTTAAATCACATTGTTATTTGCACAGTGTGCTTGCTTGTGGCCTAAATACTGAAATTTGAACTGAAAACTGTAATTTTGTAACATGCCAGTAAAAACTTGGCTGTGCCAGTAAATTTTGGGTGTCGTGTCAGTAAATTTCAATCTGGTAGGTTGGCAACACTGAACGCTATCACTATTTTACTAGGATCTATGTTTCACTGTAGTCTGCGGATTTGATCATTTTTGATTATTTTTACACATAACACTTTGTTGATGAATTCATTTAGAATTTGCACATTTGCACATTGATTTTTAAACTTGCACATTTGCACTTCATTATTTGATATCATTTTATATGATTACCAGACACTATTATATGATTATGTTTTGAGTATAACTGAGTAACCTCAAGCAGCGCCAATATCCAGTTCATTTTATATATTCAAATACACTTCTGTTTTCTAAATTCTTGTTGTCGGTGGTATTGTTCTTCAATTCAGTTGGCAGCTCTGACCATGACCTTTTCTACTTTCAGTGTTTGACATTTTCTTTCCCCTCTCACAATGTGAAACAGCTACATTTTCTCCTTAAAGTGTTCGTAACCCTAAAAAAAAAAAAAAAAAGAGATCTTGTTCCCTTATAGCAGATTAAACAGCACAGTGCTTGTGCAGTCTAACCTGCCCCTCTCTAAACTGTAAAAAACCTGGTTGATCCTGCCAGTTTCTGTGTCCCCCTCTGTGTACTGACCACGATAATCATGGCTTCTGAGCCCTGATCACTGTGATCAGTTTACGTGCCTCTGTCATCCGCAGCCCTGCTCTGCTCTCCTCTGTCCCCCTCACCCCCTCCTTCCCTGCCTGTCAGCTCAGTGTCTGTGTCTCTGCCCCCCCCTCCTGCCAGTATTAGTAGAAAATAAAATATTACAAATTGTTACTGGCAGCCCCTCTATTATATCTAGGCATAACAACACAGGGCAAGTGTTTTAATAAAACAAAGCTTGTAAATACATTTTTGAAGCCGGTCACGTGACTCCCGGCCGGTCTTCTACTCCAATACAGAGCTACAGCGAGAGTTCTGAGTGGCCATGTGACCTCCCTGGCTGACGTCAGAGGGAGATCTCGGCCCCTCCCACTATAGCCCTGGATCGGAGTAGGAGACCAGCAGGGAGTCATGTGACCAGCCTGAAGATAGCTGTAAAAAGGTATTTACAAGCTTTGTTTTAATAAAACACTTACCATGTGTGTTATGCCTAGATATAATAGAGGGGCTGCCAGTGAATTACATTTTCAAGGTAACAAGCAGTTTAATATTTCAGAAAGGCAACAATACAGTACAACTGCTCTCAATAAACTAACCTTAAGGCCAGTATAGTAACATGATTTAAACGATGTCTAGTCATTGTCTGTGAGTGCCGACATGTACTTAACAGCCACAAGGCTGTCCAGGATACATTGGATTTATTTCTTTAATGGTTGACACAGCCAAATGGTTGTTGAGAAATAGATCAGCATTAGCAAGTGGGGGAGTAAAACATTTTAAAACTGTATAATTGTAAAATGATATGTAGGGTTTTACCGTCTGTTATGCAGTTCATTACAATATTGGCTTAATCTGTAATTAATTTAAGACAAACTAAATAGAAGGTTACTCATTGTTTGTTATTTGCAAGCACGTGTGCAATTACTTCATTAAGTAAGAGCGCTATGAAGTGAGGTTATTTCCATTTTCATGTTTGCTAAGGAAAGACTTTTTCCTAACTGCGTTGATTTACCAGATAATTACTGTGTTATTATTCCCTTCAGCTGCCATTTAAACCAGTGCCGCTTTGTGTCAGCCAAGAGCTGGAAAACTGCCATAGATGTAACTGCATAATCATTCCCATGTGTCTCCTTAGGCTTTACTTTAAGCTCATTACATGATGATGAAGCCTTCTTTAGGATGGGTTTTAGCCCAGTTTTATGGAATTTAGACAGGAAGCAGAAAGCTGGTACTGGTAACACAGTTCTGAAAAATATTTGTTCTCTATATGATCCCAGATCAAGTATCAAATTGTTTCCTTTTCTAAAATGATTGCAAAATTTATAAACATGAATTATTTAAATTTCCCTGTTACATTTAGAAGATTTCTGTGGCTGACAATAAGCCCCCTGTTCACACCTCTGCAGCTTTGAAATCGCGCCACTTCGGCGCAATTTCAAAGCCCAACATCAGTGCTATTTGCACTGCCGATTTCATTACAGTTTGCGACTTCATACAACAGAAGTCTATGCAAGTCGCAATGAAATCGGCAAAAAGAAGTACAGGAACTTTTTTTAAAGTCACTGCGACTTTGAAAAACGATTCCATTGCTGACAATAGGGTGCGACTTGTCATGTGATTTGGAACTGTCAAATCGCATGACAAATGAACAGGGGCTAAATATCTTCATCACTGGCCAATTAGATCAAAAGATGGTAATCTTTTAATCACAACAGAGAAGAGTCAAAATATATAGTTACTTTAATATTATGCAACTCCTACCCAAAATCAGTCTAGATGTCAGCTTTGCTATGCCATGCTCCTGTTCTCAGTTACTAATGGATAACTATACCTATAAAATTATCTTGTGTATGGATGTCTACTTATTATGTGATAGCTATTACATAAAACAAACAGTGACTTAAGGTGGAACTTCACCCAATCAGCATTGATTATTTTTAATCCTCATGCTGCCAGCATTAGTAAACGGATAGGAAATAAATCATATTTATTGGTTTTAAACTTTTTTTTTTTTTTTTTTACATTTCTTCAAGTACTTCCTGGTTTCTTGCCTAGGCAAATTATGTCATACATCCCGGGAATTTTCAGGCGGGGAGGAGAGGAGGAGAGGCTTTCTCAGCTAAGCACAGTCTCCTGCATGCATGCTTCAACTAAGGGCAGATGGATTCCAGGAAGTAAATGCTACATGAATCATTTGCCCTTACTAAAGATTGCCACACTCAAGAATACTAGGGTGTGTGCTTTTCAAAGTGATTTCTTAGCAAAATAAAGCAGACACACATGGGTGGATGGTGGAGATCTCTTTGCATATTAAAAATGAATTAAATAGTGTTTTGGGGTTGTGGTGCTCATACGCAGTTAAGATCCACTTTAAGTGCATGTGAATTTTTACATTATTGCACAGTTCATTATACAACATGACAGTTGTAAAGGGGACAGGCTTAAATGATATTGGCAGCACTAAACCATTCATGAGATAGGGACACCCAGAAAAGTAGTTTTGGCCTGCATTTTTTTATTTTAGCAAGGCAGTAAGCAAACATGGCATTAATACAGGACAGTTTTGTACGGCAATTCCATGACATTAAAGAAAACAAAATGTCTGCTTGCCGTGAGTCACTAACTAAACTCAAGTCCATTCCTGACTCAGGACAGCTAACATGTGGGATGTGAACCTAGAGCTGAAGGTTTTATCCCACCCATAATTCTACAAAGTCTAGGAGTTCCAGGACCCAAATCAAAAGTTATTAAGATCGGTGGTTTGTTTCCTCCTAAGCAGCTAGAAACCCTGGAGCTCCTTACCATGTGCAGATAAGCCTAGATGACATGTATGCATTGTCCAAAGTCCTACCAGCCACTGCCTCACACTTTGTAGCTTTCCAGCTGGAACCTTACAATGTATCTTTAGGCCAGCAAAAATATTGCGATATCCTTGAAATGTAGGTAAATATTCATAAATAAAGCTAGTATTGCATTTAAAAAAAATGTACCATATTCATAGTTTAATTAAATAGTTTTGGATCATAACCTATTTCCGCTACTTAAGGAATGTGTTTTACCTCTTGAGCCAACTGATGTCTCTATTTCACTTTAACAGGATTATCCAGAATATGGACATTAGGCACTGCATACTTGGTGAAATTTTGAGAGTTGGACTGTTACAACAATGTTAAGGTATTGAATGCAAACACTAGTTCTTGCAGAAAGAAAATCTAGAAGGGCACTGTCTACTAGCAGGATAGTAATGTAATTTGATATTCTTCAAGTCTAAAGTCTATTCTCCTTACAGGATAAAATGCGTTTATTATTTTGTATTTTATTCTCTGTTAAACATATATAAATAAAAAAGTATGCACAATATAAAAAGGGTTGTAGTTATATTTAATATATTCATGGGGCTGGCAGTTGGCCACAATCTGATATATCAATATTAATGTTTTTTTTTTTTTTTAACTTTCTGTCACTACAACGGATCCACAAGGGGATCACAACTGATCATTAACTTTGTAGTAAGTGGAGGCCAATCTGATTGTTTTTTGTGTTTCAGAGAACCATCACAATTATGAAAAAAGATTTATGCTACAATTATTCTTAGCTATTACAGGTCCTTCGTCTAATATGAAATGTAAGTGCTCTGTCATTTAATTAAAATCCTATAAACATAATATGCAATGTCTTTCTGCATGCATTGTGTACCAAGTGGAAGCCAGTGATGATGGGCAAATCTACCCAATTTCCAAGGTGTCAGGGATGCTGAATGCAGGCATATAGCAGTAGGGATAATCAGATCTGTGTAACTACATTTAGGAAACTGAAATCAAACTATGTATGATTTAAGTGATTTTTGTTGCAGTGAAACAAAACCTATCCAAACACCAGCAAACCAAATACACAGCAAACATGAAGATATAAATTAACCCAAAATGAAAGAATAACTAATTACCAACCATACTAAGTGACCAAAAATCTAACTAACAAATTAATTTAATACAATATATAGAGACAAAAGGGGAGCATGCATCAACAGGGCAAAACTAGAGGTGCAAGAAACAGTCAGGAAGGGGAACCAGGGCTGGGAATCAGAAACAAGGGGGGCAGTTGCAAGGCAGCAGGGTACAGATACAGAGGTGGTAGCAGGAGCAGGGTCTAAGCTCAGAATAAGTCAACAAGCATAATCTAGCTATCAGGCAAAACACTGAAGCAAGAGGGAAATGCAGAGGAGGGACTAAATACCCTCCTAGCAGCCAGCATCAGGTGGAGATGGATTACTGGGATCTGCTGGCTGTGGGGAGACATCCGTTGGTGGACACCGGAATCAAAACCTTCCACTCTGGGAACACAGTGCCACCAGCAGGTGATCCAGGTCCTGACACAGAGGTTCACCTTGTTTGTTGAAGCTTGTTTATGTTCAGCATAATATCTATACATTTTTAGTGCCAGTAGGCAAACGACTGGCAGAAAGGCAGATGAATCTGGGCTCTGCCATGGGGGACACGTACCAATACAAAAGAAATAAGAGAAATGTACGGTGGGTCTTTTCATGCAGCTTTGGGGGCAACATTGAAAATTCTTCAAATAACATGCTTGGGGGGTGCCTTAATGCTATATGTGGAGTTACAAAACAGTACAATTTTCATAGATAGCATCAGCAACAGCATGCCCTGATTCATAAAGCAGCAACATCCCAATCTGCATTTTAAAATAAAGGTTATTTTCAGTTGGCTTTAGTGGCAAAACATGTTTTTTATCAAATGGTAAAAGATCGCAAAAAAGGTATTGACTGCCCAAAGAGTTAGCAATAAGAATCAAATCACAGTTTCCTAAATGGCCCTAAACCCTATATATGCCACTGTCAGCTTTCCCTATGCTTCCCCTGCAAGAGATTCCAATTCACAGACACTATGACTGCTCTGTGCTCCTCCCCCCCCCCCCCTTCATTTTACAGTGAGGTGGATGGCTTAATTAAAAGGCCCATTACTCCCCCTTTTAAGCCTGCGGACCAATGTTTAAAGGCCATGCAATGTATTATGTTTATTTTAAAAAATCCCCCAGGTGAAGCTGCACAAAAATTCACCCAGACTGTGAATCTAAATCCTGCAAGACTTGCGTCAACCCTATGATGTTCCAAATGCTGCAATCGGTTTAGGGAGAGTAGACTCAAGTCTTGGTTGTGGGGTTTACGATACAAAAATAGCTTATGTAGCACAACTTTCACTTTGTAACACAAGTCCATCTGGCAAAAGTTTAATGCCTTATTGTCCTCTCTGGTTAGTGGAGTGTTTGGTACATTTTATTGTCTTAGGGGTTCTTGCCTGGTATACATTTAGTTATATACAGTATGTGTTTTATGAGTCAAGAAAAGTACCTTTCCAATCCTAAACAAAAGACATAATAAAAAAGATGTCTGTATCAATAGGGCTAACAGCTGTATTATTCTCTACCTGGACCAAAGCGGGTGAGGTGCCAAATTCAGACCCTAGCTTACCAATTCCTGTAAATGCATCAGTTTAAAATAATTTTAGTATAAATATTTGTTCAACCCTTATCTCTTTGTGATACGTTATAAGGTATTTGTGTATATAATATGCGTTACTAAATAATAATGTGCCCTTTTAAATGTAGGCTTAGAGGAACTTCCTGAATCCTTGAAATCAAACCTCAAGGTCGAAATGACATCACCCCAGATATGTATAGCATGAAAAGAACTGTTCCATTCACACAATATTTTAAACATTTTTTTTCTTTTTCCTGCAATTTTTTTTTTAACATGCTCCTTACATTTGCTGTATTGTGAAGTAAAATGTAGATTATAAATTGGTGATAGCCATGATGATTGCTTATAACAAGCTCATCTTCATTCAGATTTCATTGAGATGAATTTGGATTGGACCAATTTATTAAACTCCAACATTGCTCTAACTTAATTGAAATTCCATAGTGTTTGTATTTGAGTATTTCCTCTGGGTCATGCAGTCCTTTCGCATTGGAGAGAGGCTTTAGCTCACTATGCTCTGTCAATGAAAAGATAGATTTGTTAAACCTAAACAAAGTCTCAAATGTCCTCTTTTGCATTGTAAAATGATATCTGAAATGAGAAATACATGGGATGCTTTCCTGTAAATTATTCAGTTTTACAATTATTGGACACCTGGCAGAGTGAAAATGAGATGGCTGCTTTCTTTTCATGCATATTAACACTGATTGCCCACATAAGACACTGAAGAGCAAGCCAATTTTACTTTGTTAGCGCTTGACAAGATGTTGTTTTGTTTATCATGTAATATGTATATTATCATTATGTAAGTGTTCAGTGCACATTCATTGCTAATTGGGGGCAGAGTCTATTAAGAAATTTTTCTTTATAACATTGTTTGTTTTAATATATGACTACCCCTGGCAAATTCATTACAGGCATAAATCTCTCCTTCCTACCCCTTTTACATGACCACGTTGACTAATAAATTAAAGCTGAACTCCAGCTAATACTTAAGGCCCCTTTCACATGGGTGCTCCGTCTGTCTGCTTTTCATTCATCCCTTGACGAATGAAAAACGGACAGCAATTAATTTCAATGGGTAAACAAATGATCATCCATTTACATCCACATCCATTCAGGTTCAGTTTTTTAAATAGAACAGAACAAGTCTCCATCTACATCCAGACAGGAATGGATGTAAACAGACAACGGTTCATTTTTGCATCAGTTTTGGATTTTTTTTTTTTTTGTTTTTAGGAGCTGACATCTGCTGCCATCCTAACAGGAGCAGGGATTAGTCAATGGTTGTTAAGGAGCCAACATCCGCTGTTATCCTAACAACCATGACTCATCCCTGTTGACAGCAGAATGTAAACAAAAGAGCCAAAAATTAAAAGAAAAAAAAGGCCTGAGGTTAGTCCCCACTCCCAATACATACCAGGTCTTGAATGGATGGGGAGAGAACCTCACACCAAAAACAAAATAATGGAGTGAGGTCCCCCCACAAAATCCATAGCAGACCCTTATCTGAGCATGCAGCCTGGCAGGCTAGGAAAAGGGGGGGTGAGCAAGTGCCCTCCCCCCAGAACCATACAAGGCTACATGACTTCAACATGGATAGTACCTTGCTTGGGGGGACCCAGCAATGTTTTTGTGTATAGTTGAGTCGCTTATCCTTACCCAGGGGGGTTCGTTCC